>VONZ01000407.1:0-287500 GCA_012976165.1 Labeo catla | reverse complement strand
CTCTGTAAGTACTGTGGGTTTGAGTCACTTATAAAGTGCATTTAGGAGCACAACATGTGCTGACAATCTTCACAAAAGTGTAATGAGAAGCGTTTATACCGGCTGTCGTCAAGAAGCTTTAAAGGTTTCCTGCGGTTTTCCACTAAAATAAAAGCTTGATGTTTTAGGTTTGTAAGTTAGAAAGTTAAGACCGAAATAAAGAGGCCTAAATATAATTATTGTAATTTTACAGTTGTGCTGAGAAATAAAATTATGATTATTTTCTGAAGATTATTATATTTTATTGTATGATTTTTATTAAATCTAGTAAATCTAATGTTTTACAATATTAATGTTTCTTTTTCATTGTAATTTTTACGTTTATTTATATTAATTTTTTATATTTATATGTATCATCTTATTTATTTGAAGATTATTGTATTTTATTATATTATTTTTATTAATGTCCAATGTTTTATTTCATGTTGTAGAATATTTTTTTCTTTTAAATTTTATTTATATTAATTTGATATTTTATATTTATGATGCTATTTAATAATGATAATAATACAATATTAATAATAATAATAATAATAATGTTATTTAAAAACATAATATGATGACAATAATATTAACAATAATAATGTGCAATATTAATGTTTCTTTATTTTAGTTTTTATATATATTTATATTAATTTTATATTTTATATGTACTATGCTGTTTAATAATAACAATTTATTTGAAGATTATTATATTTTATGATTTTTATTACCTTTCCAATGTCTTATTTCATGTTTTACAATATTAATGTTGATTTTTTTTTTAAATGTTTATTTTTATATTTATATTAATTTTATATTTTATATGTATCATACTATTTAATAATAATAATAATAATAATAATACTATAATTATACCATATAAATGACAATTATATTAATATTATGATAATAATGCAATAATACTAATACTAATAATATAAAATATTAATGTTTTTCTTTCATTTTAATTTTTGTTTATTTATAGCAATTATATATGTATCATACTATTTAATAATTTCTTTGAAGATTATTATATTTTATTATATGATTTTTATTTCATGTTTTACAATATTAATGCTTCAATTTTTTTTTTATATTTGTTTATTAATGTTATTTTTATATGTATCGTAATAATAATAATATTATTACTACTACTAGTACTACTACTACTACTAATAATTATTATTATTAATATTATTATACAATATTAATAATAGTAGTTTATTATTTTTATTATTATTATTATTATTATTAATATGGTTATTTTTTCATATTTTTATATAATTACAGTAATAATAATATTTATAGTAACTTTTATTGTTTTTATCATCATCATTATCATCATATTTCTATATAATCACAATTTTAGGTGGCAAAGCAGTCACACCAAACCTTGCAATTGAAATTTTTTCCCAAAAATTAGCCTCACAGTCTACTTAATTTGTGTCAGATTGGCTGGGGTGTATGTTTTTTCTGCTTTTCCAATGCATTTATTGGTGAAATGAACATATTTTAACATTCAACTGCTGTGTGAACAAAAAAGTATCGCCGGCCACTCGAACAATGACTTTGGCAGTGGAGTGAAAGAATGTGCAAGTGCTAATCATCTACTGGGCAAACATGACTTCATTAATATTCATGAGCCAAGTTAATAAGGTTTTTAATGTACCCCTCTCACTTTCCAGATCCCTCCTACGCCCCTGGTCAGATTGAATATGGCGTCTAGTCCAACTAAAGTCAGTACACCTCCATTCCACACTCCCACTCCCTGACATTTAAGCATATCTGGGGAGAAATCAGCTTTTCAGCCGATCACTACTGTCATTTAGTCAAGACGATGAGAGCAGAACTATTGTAAATCGCATCAGAAGAGTTAGTCAGGAGCGTCTTGGAAGCTTTTGTATAAGAATAGACCAGCGCTGTGGCCATTGCGTCATGGATTCTTTCTGTGTCCATGCCTGACCCCCTCCACCTTGATGAAAATGGCTCTAATGCCTTGATGATGAGGCACAAAAGGAGCTATTGTGTCCCGTGGCTCCCATGGGCAGCCTGCCGGTACAGTGACTGGAACTTGGTGCGGTCTAGTGGGAGACGGAGGGTGGCACCCCAGAGATATGACACAGCTCGCTAACGCTACCTGACAGCGTAGCCACAGAGAGCGCCTTGTTCTGTAAACAAAGACCTAGGCTGATATAGAATGAGTGTGTGGGGGGTTTCAGTGAGTGTTAGTGTGTGAGAAGAGAATGTCATCAAAATAACAATGGACACATCCATGTATGTGATTGGCTAATGTCCCGTTCTCTCCCGCTGATCTGCGTGTATGAAGACACACAGCAGTGAGAGCTACAGAGATCTTCAGCTGTATCTGGGGTAAAGGCTTTTGGCACACAGCGGCGTATAGCTGGGTTTGTATGAACTGCAAGCATGCAGAATTTTTCTAGGGAGCTTGGAGCACGTTCCTGCGTGCTACTGTACAATACTTGATGAAGGATGAAGCAAAGCTATTGTGGCCTGACCTAAATTCCTCCCATTTTACAATGTCCAAAGAATTACACAGTGTAGCTCTTGGACCTTGTCATACAACTTAATTTGAAAACCATCACTGGCTTTGAAAGCCTTCCACGCAAAAAAGCCCTGGTTTGGCGTGGTTTTTACTCATGAATGGAATTTAGACTTTTTGTGCTCAATAGTAGTTTATGTAAGAAATGCATTTTGAACGGCACATTTAAAATGACCCTCAGATCTCATTTTTATAAGTCAAACATTAAAAGAAATTGTTCACCCAAAAATGAGAATTTACTCAAGTCACCAACGTTCTTCAGAATAACTTCTTTTGTATCTTCTTGAGTAACTAACTTGACAGTTTTGGTTTAAATTAGTTTTAGTATCATTTCCAGGATTAGTTCACAAATTTCCTGATAATTTACTCACCCCTGTGTCATCCAAGATGTTCATGTCTTTCTTTTTTCAGTCAAAAAGAAATAAAGTTTTT
This sequence comes from Labeo catla, assembly GCA_012976165.1. NCBI lineage: Eukaryota > Metazoa > Chordata > Actinopteri > Cypriniformes > Cyprinidae > Labeo > Labeo catla. The sequence goes on along the minus strand of VONZ01000407.1, from coordinate 284,487 downwards.
GAGGAAAAATTTCATATAATGGACTTTAATGGGGATCAATGGTTTGAAGGTCCAAATTGCAGTTTCAATGCAGCTTCAAATGGCTCTACACAATCCCAGCTGAGGAAGGGTCTTATCTACTGAAATGATCAGTCATTTTCTAAAAAAAAAAATACAAATGTATTGTACTTTTTAACCACAAATGCTCGTGTTGCTCATTGGAAAGGTCACATTGAAAAAGTCACGTGTGACGTAGGTATTTGCGAAGCGAATGTGCAAAAAAATCAAACGCCCTTTACCAAAAAAAAGATAAAATGTTGGATGATTTTAAATTTGGAGGAGAAAATGAGATGTAGTTTTTCAGCCTACTTTACCTTTTTCAACCAGAGTACACAGACAAAGAACTAACCACGTATGAAGTCCATTATATGGAGAGAAATCCTGAAATGTTTTCCTCAAGAAACATAATTTCTTTCTTTTAATTTTTGTTCTGGAAGTGGACTTCTCCTTTAACAAGTTGGCTGGGACTTCCCTCAACTAAAGATCTAGTTGACTTGTTAAATAAATGTGCAATTAATCTATTAATTGCGCATTTACACTGATTTAATTAAAGGAGAAGTTCACTTCCAGAACAAAAATTTACAGATAATTTACTGACTCCCTTGTGATCCAAGATGTTCATGTCTGTCTTCTTCAGTTGTAAAGATATTGTTTCTTGAAAACATTTCAGAAATGTTCTCCATTATATGGAGAGAAATCCTGAAATGTTTTCCTCAAGAAACAGAATTTCTTTACGACTGAAGAAAGAAAGACTTTAATATATAGCTAATTCCATAGATAAAGGATGCTTCAAAGCATTGGTGAAAGTAATGACTATGTGTTGGACAAAATAGCAAGGAGATATTTTAATTATTCATTAATAAACTAGTGTTTTCTCAGGCAGTGTGTCTGCTGCAAAGCCGAAGTGAATGCTGACTCACCATCTCCGCAGTACAGTGGATAAAAGAAATGCACCTTTTATACTAGGGGAGTAACGATACATGTATTCGTACCGAACGGTCACGGTACGGGCATCTCGGTTCAGTGCATTAGGCCTTACAACGAATACAGGCAGTTCACCCTCACTCCAGAAGGGGGCGCCGGCAGTAATGCAATGTTTGATAACCGCCGGCAAAAGAACAGCGAATGCCGGGAGTTGCGCACTTTAAAACAAAGACCACTAGACAGTGACCATGTGCTGATTCTGAACGCGTCACTCGCTGACGAAGAAATATAACGTTACTTTAAACGCTTGTGCATTCAACTGTCTGTGAAATGGAGCTTTGTGTTTTTGTATCCTACCTCTCTCATTTGGCACAAATCCAAATAGTATTTCCATAATATTACCATATTACATTACATTGTACTTCAGTTGCGTTCTAACGGTGACACAGTGAGGCGGGCGCGCTGATGTTTGGTTCACTGTGTTTTATTTTGATAAAGTACCAACTGCGCTATCAAGTTAGCAATACTAGACGCCTGGAACTGATATGTTTTGTGTTTGTGTGCGCCGGCGCGATTACTTCAACTTTCCACAGTTTTTTCCCTTGTCTATCAGGTAACTTAATTAAATATATTTCAAGTATTTATTTCTTGTATGTATATATTTACTGCAGATTTTATAGCCTATATATGACATTAATTTGATATAATATTTAGTATTTTTTGTAATTTGTACTACTGTCTGTTTAAAATAAATGAAAAGAAACCTAGCATAGTAGATTTGTTTTTTTTTTCATATCGAACGGTGACCCTCGAACCGAGGTACGTACTGAACCGTGATGTCTGTGTCCCGTTACACCCCTATTTTATACTGATTACATAATCAGAGGTTATTTGTTTTCTAATTAATTTGTTAATTTTAAAGTTTTCTGTAGATATTTTCCTCACATCTGGGATGCAAGTAGCTGGTGTATTTTGTTTCCACTGTAAATGGGACTGTTAGGAGAGCAGCCCTAAGGTTGGCTAACGCTACTTGTAGCATGTGTAATATTTCTGCTGTTACAAAACATATCGAGTTGCCTACATAGACCACATTTTAAAGTGAAAATGAAATTTCTGTCAGTAATTACTCACCCACAGTAATTACATCGTTCCACACCTGTAAAACCTTAGTTCACCTTAGTTATTTTTTGTTGAAATATGAGTTTTCTGACCCTGCATAGACAGCAACGCAACTGACATGTTCAAGGCCCAGAAAGGTAGTAAGGACATCATTAAAATAGTCCATGTGACATCAGTAGTTCAAGCATAATTTAATGAAGCAACAAGGATACTTGTATGCAAAGAAGACAAAAATAATGAGTTTAGTCAGCTTTATTCTTCCAAGTCACATGTCGCATGGACTGTTTTATCAATGTCCTTACTATGTTTATGGGCCTGGGAACGTTTCAGTTGCATTGCTGTCTATACAGGGTCAGCAAGCTCTCAGATTTCATCAAAAGTATCTTAATTTTTGTTCTGAAGATGAACGGCCTTACACCGTGTCCTAACTACATGCGACGCGACAAGCAATTTGGCTGTCCACGTCACAGCTAGTTAGGACAAAAACTCAGATTAACATGGAAAAGATACCTTTTGTCACATGTCGCAATAGGACACAGTGTTACGGGTTTGGAATGACATGAGGGTGAGTAATTAATGACAGAATTTTCATTTTTGGGTGAATTATCCCTTTAAGGCATCACATAAGCATACTCCTGACATGAAGGTAGGCTACTTACATTTGCATTTATGTATTTAGCAGATGATTTTCATCCAAAGTGCTTTACAAAAAAAGAACAAAAGCAATTTATCAAAGAGCCAGCATTAATTGCAATATCCAATGTCAGGTTTATTACATAACTAGATTAGGAAGCAAGCTAGACAAGGAGATTTTGTGTGTGTGTGTGTGTGTCTGTGTGTGTATTCCTTTGCTAAATGTTAATGTAAATATATTTGTTTCCTTCAGTATTAAAAAATATGGATAAATGAAAAATATTTCTATTAAATATTTTAATTTGATATCTTAATCTTTTAATATTACTCTTAATGTTTTTATTTAAATAAAAATGTATGGGTATCACAAAAAGAATATTAAAAGTATGTTGCAATAATATAATCAAAAAATGTTAAAAGAAGTCAGTATAGAAGTGTAAGTCAGAAAGTCTGTGTGTTTTATTAGGGTAGGAATAGTGTTGTTGGCCCCCCAACACGTCCTAGAATTGTTTAAATAGTAATGTTAACGTAATCCTAATTAAAATGCTATGAAACACAGTAAAACAAAAATGTACAACAATAAACTGAAATCATCATATTTTGGGGTTTGTTTTTACTGCAACAGAATTACACGATTACATGACAACGTGAGGCCTTGGAGTCAAAAAGATTGAAAACCGCTTGGTCAGAATCAACATTCTGATCAAGCATTCTAAAATACAGTTTATTACTGTAATTCATTTGCTTTGCTGGCTTGTGTGATTTACAAGCTCGTGTGTGATACTGACCACATTCCCAGTGCGTTTCATGCTCTGGAGCTGCTGATTATTTCCAGGTGTGGGTGGCTGGAGCCGGTGATGTCAGTGTAAGAGGAGTCCAGGGGGCTTCTCTCCACTCGTCCTGCCTCTCCTTTGAGGTCTCACAGTATGACTCACAGAGCCTCCCTAGCGGTCCCAACTGGCCTCATTCAGCATACTTCAGCACTTCATACTGCAGCTCAATACGCACTCGGGCTGGACCGAGACACTCCCTAATGAACGACAGCAATAAATCATGTTTTACACTATTGGAAACGAGCACTGTGCAAAGAGAGAGCAGAATGAAAAAGTCAGACATACTGTAATGTCTTGCTAAACAGCTATAGAGGAGGAATTAATACCAGAACTCTAAATGAGAACGATGGGCCTCTTGAGCACATTTAGATTGGAGCAAATTACTATGCGTCAGAGTCGACCAATGAAATGAGGCTAATCTGCAATCACAGTGGGCCATCCATTTCATTCCCCGTGAGAGAGAATTGCTCGGGGAGAGACTTGTTTTGATTACCTTGCATTTGAAATTAGCTGGAGATATCACAACATGTTTGTATTTATTCTGTCTCGAGGCACAAATGGCGTTTCTCTCAAGGCCACATTAAGTATTCGTCTTTTCAGTTTGACTGAAATATTGAATTTACAGTGAAGTTCGTGTTCATTCCTAATGACTAAGTATTTAGTTTGTCCCTCTTTTTGCTTTAATGACAACAAAGCATAAAATAGTTAGAAGAAAAATTCAAAGTATTTCATATTCCTTTTCAAGATCTGAACGCTGTCTGTTTACTTAACAATGACCTGGGGCCAGTCTGAGAAGTTTCAAGTTCTGTTGGTCCACTGCTGCATTTCCAATGAAAATCTTAAATCTTATCTTTTTTAATGCTTTGCAAAAATAAATGTATTATATTATATTATATTATATTATGTTATGTTATGTTATGTTATGTTATTATATTATATCATATTGCATTTTTATATTTATATTTATATATATACTTGTTTTATATATATACATAAAAATGCTAAAAACTGCTGCACTGCCAATTAAAGTTACACATTATATATTATAATTATATAATTACATATAATTATAATAATTATAAATAAATTATATATTATTATATTATTATAATTATAATTATTATACTGTTAAAAAAGAGAGAAACTAAATATTATATAATGTCATGTAATATAATATAATATAATATAATATAATATAATATAATCTCCAGCTTGTTGCATATTTTATTAAAAAAAAAAGTTTAATGAATAGAAATGTATTGCATGCATGGCTAAAAACTGCCACACTGCCAATTAAAATTTGTGTTCACTGATTTTTTACAACATTTTTATCATGGTATTCTTGGCTTTCAATAAAATGAAATTAAATGAAATAAAATGAAAATAAAATAAAATAAAATAAAATAAGATAGAATAAAATAAAATAAAATGATAAAATAAAATAAAATAAAATAAAATGTTCATGAATAACATTTTTTTTAGCAAATATAAAAATACATTTCTATATATAATATAATATATATATAATATAATATAATGTAAAATAGAATGTAATATAGTATAATATAATTCTAGCGTATAAATAATGTAATTATAGCAATATATCTTCGGCTTATTGTGTATTTTGTAAAGAAAAACAATGTTAATGAACAATTTTTTTCGCAAATATAAAAATGCATTTCTATAAATAATATAATATAGAATGTAATATAACTATAGCATATAAATAATATAATTATTGCAATATATCTTCAGCTTGTTGAATATTTTGTGAAGATAAACAGTGTTAATGAACCAAAAATTTTAGCAAATATAAAAATGTTTCTATACATAAAATAAAATAATATAATATAATATAATAGCATATAATTAATATAATTTAAGCTATATGTTTCCAGCTTGTTGCATACTTTGTAAAATCTTTTTAATGAACAAACATTTTTTTTTTTTTTTTTAGCAAATACAAAAATACATTATTTTGTTTTTTTAAAAAAAAAAAACATTCGTTTGTAGTTGGACCAGCAAAAATGTTGAGCTACTGAGCAAAAAACTTTTCGTCATTGAACCCTGCTTTTAGTACTTGACTTTTAGACTCCACATTACCAGCACATGCTGATTCCAGATGTCAGGACATTGCAAAGGTGTAGCTTGACCCCTTTTTGAAGTAGCGTGAGTGGCGTTTTTACCTGTAATTATATGCCAGAGTGTGTCGGGATCCATAATCACGCAGGTCTGTGAGGACAGCCAGGCTGGTTCAGCAGCTGTGGGGTCCAAAACAATGCTTATTGATGCAGCAGCCATGTGACTGGCACAGTTTCAAAGCACATCCTCCCCACCCAGAAATCATCAGCTGCGTAATACCAACAGCTGGAGACTGGAGCTGCTCAAAGAGGCGTCGCTTTCTTCCCCTCCCTTCCTCCCATATTTGAGTCGCCAGGGGAAACTTGGCTCCGACTCGCTCATTCTCTAATACGGAGGGTCTTCTCCTCCCCTCCTTCCTCCAGGATGATTTGCACGGCCTCCACACTTCCTTGAACTCCGCCTGAACTCCTGGCACTTTTGCTGCAAGAGCAAAGCAATAGAACCTGCATTGTTTGGTTAACGCCCATCTTGCATTCACACATCTGGATGCTCGCGGAGGGAAGCCAGTAAATATTTTTTGTAGCGCTAGAAACAGCTGGACCTCCTGCTGCACATCTCAAGGTTGTCACTTAATCAGGAAGACTGGGACGGTTTCCAGAGTTTAGCATGATTTAGTCATATTCCCCTCATTTGCAACTGACAGTGTTTCACTTTTGTTTGTTTGCTTTTTGTTTGTCACCAGCGCAGCTGTTGCTAATGAGCGGAACTCATAGATTATCAAACTTCTATATGAAAATACAAATATCATTCTACACATACACTGCTGTTCAAACGTATGGGATCAGTACGATTTTTAATGTTTTTTAAAGCAGTTTCTTCTGCTCATCAAGGAAGCATTTATTTGATTAAAATAAATGTCTTGCTGATGTATTATCAATGTTGGAAACAGTTGTGCTGCTTAAAAATATATTTATATTTATATATAATTATAAATATAAATATATATATTATTATAATATTATTTATATATATATATATATATATATATATAATATAATATTATAATATTATATATATTTATATACCTTTATATATATATATTTTTATTATAATATAATATTTATTATAAATATTTTTTGTATTATATTTATGTATATGTATTATATTTTTTGTATTTATATACCTATATATATATATATATATATATACCTCTTTCGAAAACATTACAAAAAATATTTTAACAGAATGTTAAACTTTTGTTTGGAAACACACACACACAAAAAATACCAAAACTAAACAAAATAAATAAATAAATAAAACAATAAAAAATAAAAATATACATATATATATATATATATATATATATAATATTATAATATTATATATATTTATATACCTTTATTTTATATATATATATATATATATATATATATATATATATATATACCTCTTTCGAAACATTACAAAATATTTTAACAAAATGTTAAACTTTTTGTTTGAAACACACACACAAAAATAATAAAAAATATATATATATATATATATATATATATATAATTACTGTGGTAAAGCTGAACTTCCAGCAAAAATATAAATGATGTATGGTCTGCATAAAGATGAACAGAAGAATGCAAAAGAACTAAAAGAAGATTGTTAACAAAAATTGAAAAAAGAGGACCCAATATTGAGCCCTGTGGTACACCACATTCATAAGTAAATAAATCAGATTGTTTCTTTTGTTTTCCTTATCTTATTAAAGGTAATGATCAACTAGATCAAAGGCCTGCTTAAAAGCAATAAAAATGTCCTTAAGAAACATTTCTTATTATTATCAGTGCTGAAAACAGCTGCTTAATATTTTTGTGGAAAATAGGAGAAAACGGCATGAATGGAAAACTGCATTTTCAAGCAATTTCTAACATTATAATTGTATTTATTCATTCAGTCATTCATGGGAATTAACACTTCAGGTTATTTATAAGTTTTTCTTTATAATCTTACATCAGAATGTACATTTTGAGTTACAAGATTCGTTTTTAGCCGCCCTCTACTCTAATGTGTCATAGAGAGCACTTTTTTGCTTGATCCAGTCAGTTTCTGAAGAATAAAATCAAGACATGATGGATGACACAAGTCAAACCTACATACTGTATTCTGGAATGATAAATATCCTGTTTCATTTTATTCATTGTGTACAGTGTTATACTATATATCTAAAAAGGGTCGCAAATGCTGTTTTTTGGTACTCGCACTATCCAAAGTTTACCCCATTTCAATGTGTCTCCGCAGGTAAGGTGTTGAACACGGATCTGCGTCATTACCTCAGCCTGCAGTTCCAGAAAGGCTCTTTGGACCATAAGCTCCAGCAGGTGATCAGAGATAACCTGTACCTGCGCACCATTCCCTGTGAGTACCACACACATTCACACGTCTGACCTCTCTCGGATCCTCACATCTCATTAAATGTGTTAGTGCAGGTCGCACTCGGTTGATTCTGCCATGACATTGGCAGCTTAGACAATAATTATGGTGTCGGTAACACATCTTCAGTCCATAATTTCAAAGGGTGGTATGATGGTACTGTGAACCTGCTAGACTGGTTGTATTAGAGTCAGCACTGTAGCTGCGTATGAAATCGTGCCAGGTTGCCCATATAGTGCACTGTGTGGTGAGCGGTACAGCCAGTCACTGCTTCTGGGTTCTTCAGTCAGGATGCTTTTAGTGATTTCATTGAGCAGAACTGCGGTTCTGATGATCTGTTAGACAGTAGAGAATGTAATATAGTTTGTTTGTTTTGAAGGGTTAGTTCATCAAAAAATTAAAACTCTGTCATTAATTACTCACCCTCATGTCGTTTCAAACCCGTAAGACCTTCATTCATCTTCGGAACACAAATTAAGGTATTTTTGATGAAATCCGAGAGCTTTCTGACCCTGCTTAGACAGCAACACAATTACATTCATTCATTTACTATAAAGTGATACATTTGGTTCATATGTTGAACAAAACTTACATTTTATTCTAAATTTTAATTTGTAGTTTAATAACAGGTTGTGTAGAATACATTCTAACATACGCGTTTTGTTTGCAAAATAGCCAATGCATGCCATGGTAGATAATCATTCTATAAATTTGATGGAAAGGTGGAATCAGTTTTATTAAAGCAGATGCGATCTGATAACTGGAATCTTTGGAAGCCTGTAAAAAGGTAACTTTTTATCTCACAATTCTGACTTTTTTTCTTGTAATTGAGAGTTTACATCTCGCAAATCCAAGAAATGGATATAAATGCAATTCTGAGAACATATCAGCTTTTTTCCTTTTTGTAACTTGAAATTGCAAGTTTATGTCTCACAGTTCTGCAAAAAAAGTCACAATTGCGTGATAAGAACTCATAATTGTGAGAAAAAAGTCAGAACTGTGAGATACAAACTCGTATTTGCAAGAAAAAAGTCCAAATTTTTAAAAGTTTGTTTTTATCTCACAATTTGGACTTTATTTTTCACGACTGGCGCAAATTGTTTATATCTTGCAATTATGAGAAAAAGTCAGAATTGTGAGTTTATATTTTGCAATTCTGACTTTATAACTCACTATTGTGTTTATATCACGCAATTCTGAAAAAAAAAAGTCCGAACTGTGAGTTTACATATTGCAATTGTGAGTTTATATCGCGCAATTCTCATAAAAAAAAGTCAGAACTGTGAGTTTATATCTTGCAATTTTGACTTTATTTCTCACAGTTGTGATTTTATATCATGCAGTTCTGAGAAAAAGTCAGAATTGTGAGTTTATATCTTGTAGTTCTGACATTATTCTTAGAAAATTCTTAGAAAAAAGTCAGAAAAGCAAGTTTGTATCACGCAATTCTGAGAAAAACAATAACCTTTTTTTATTGTTTTTTTATTCGGTGGCAGAAAGGGGGTTCCATACAAATCCGAATCATCTGTGTGAAAATATACAGTGCTGTGAAAAAGTTTTGCCCCCTTCCTGTTTTTTTTTAGTTTTTTGCATACGTCACACTTGAATGATTCAGATCATCAAACTAATTTTAATATTACACAAAGATAAGCCAAGTAAATACAAAATGCAGTTTTGAAATAATGATTTCATTTATTAAGGGGAAAAAAGCTTACCTGGCCCTACGTGAAAAAGTAATTGCCCCCTAAACCTAATAACTGGTTGTGCCAGCCTTGGCAGCAACAACTGCAATCAAGTGCTTGCGATAACTGGCAACGAGTCTTTCACATCGCTGTGGAGGAATTTTGGCCCACTCTCCTTTGCACAATTGTTTTAATTCAGCCACATTGGAGGGCTTTCGAGTCTGAATGGACTGTTTAAGGTCATGCCACAGACCTTAAATCCAATCTCTCAATTGGATTTAAGTCCAGATTTCCAAAACCTTAATTTTGTTTTTCTTTAGCCATTCAGAGGTGGACTTGCTGGTGTGTTTCGGATCATTGTCCTGGTGCATAACCCAAGTGCACTTGAGCTTGAGGTCACAAACTGATGACTAGACATTCTTCTTCAGGATTTTCTGATATAGTGCAGAATTTCTTGGTTCCATCAATTATGGCAAGTCATCCAGGTCCTGGAGCTGCAAAGCAGCCCCAGACCATCACACTACCACCACCATGTTTGACTGCTGGTATGATGTTCTTTTTATGAAATGCTGTGCTGATTTTACACCAGATGTACGGGGATGTACACCTACCAAAAGTTCAACTTTTGTCTCATCAGTCCACAGAATATTTGCCCAAAAGTCTTAGGGATAACCTAGATATTTTTTGACAAATGTGAGATGAGCCTTTGTGTTGTTTTTGGTCAGCAGTGGCTTGTGCCTTGAAACTGTTGTTTCTGGGTTCTTTTATGACCTTCTGGATGAGTCGCCACTCCTGGGCAGGTTCACCACTGTTCCAAGTTTTCTCCATTTGTGAACAATGGCTCTCACCGTGGTTCGCTGGAGTCCCAAAGCCTTAGAAATGGCTTTGTAACTCTTTCCAGACTGATACATCAACTACTTTGTTTCTCACCTGTTCTTTAATTTATTTAGATCGCGGCATGATGTGTTGCTTTTTGAGATCTTTTAGCGTGCTACAACAGGTTCTATTTAAGCGATTTCTCGATGCAACAGGTCTGGCAGTATGTCTGGCAAATGAAATTTAACTCAGCTTTCTAAAATAATGTGGTTAATCAGACTTTTTTCATGATTTAACAGAAGGGGGCAATTCATTTTTCACGTAGGGCCAGGTAAGTTTAGACAGCTTTTTTCCCCTTAATAAATGAAATCACCATTTAAAAACTGCAGTTTGTATTTACTTGCATTATCTTTGTGTAATATTAAACTTTCTTTGATGATTGAAACCTTGGAGTGTGCAAATATACAAAAAATTAAAACAACAGGAAGGGGGCAAAAACTTTTTCACAGCACTGTATTTGTCCCTGTCCACTAAACAAATCTGGAATTGAGGTTTTTTAACCCCACATCACTTTTTGTTCATTTTCAGCTCCATTTATTTAAATGAAGGTCTAATCTAAAACATCTTATAAGAACCCAGAAATGCTGCTGCCGACTCAGAGTGCTTGTTTGTACGGGGTCATTTCATCTAAAGAGAATGTTGAAAGAGTAAGTAGACTCAGCTTGTGTTTTCTAGGGTTATTCACATGCTCTTCCTCTCCATTCTGCCCTCACCTGGTGAAACAGACTCTTCACGCAGCCCATGCAGCTGGGACTCATGAGTCACATCGTTCCTCTATTCCGAAGGCCTGTTCACATCAGTGACGATGACTATAATAACAACTGTAATGCTTATTCTGATTCTATAATTATAAAGAATTCCACAGCTGAACCATAACAATAACAACAGTGGAACGATGTCAGTGGAATCACTTTCAAAATGAATTTACTGAAGAGCTTCAGTATTTAAAGAGACAGAAGCCTGCACATTCTCATTATAAACAGAACACTGTTGTATGTTAGTGTGGATGCTAATATAGTTACCATTCTAGTTATTGTTATTGGTCTGAACGGGCCTTCATGCCTGCTATAACAAGCAGATGCCAGAGGCTGCTGATGCCTGCTTGAGGACAGTTATTTCTTCTCTCCCCTTTGTGGCAATTTTAGTTTCCATACTTCCAGTGTCTGCACTGTTTGGGCTAATGTCACATAATCATGATCGATTAAACCTGTTGAGCAATGTAGAATTACTTGCCAGTATTGGCTCAGCAATTTCTTGGCAACAGTTTTCAGCTACAAACCGTCTGGAACAGACAGCCATGTTTTTCTTAACAACATCAATGCCAACAAACCAGTACGTAATCATGAAATGTGTTTGGCTCTTTTGTTGTGCAGATTACGGTATGTGGTCTGGCCACAAACCAGTGAATTAGTGAAACATATGCCTTAATTACTTGCACATCTTTAATTAGTGTTTTTTTTTCTCTCGGGCTGTGGTGTAATCTTTTAATTAGTGCTGTTTTTTTTAAGGCACCTATCAGCATTGATATGGCTCATACTTGGGGTTAGAAATTTACAAAAAACATTTAATGCAACTATTAAAGGAAAATTTCTGTAATTAAATACTCACCTTTCTGTAATTCCAAGCCTGTTTGCCTTTTATCTTTTCAGAAGCCCAACTAAAGATATTTTTGGAATACCTTGATATTTCTTATAGTGAAATTTAAAGGCGTCTATGCCCTTTTCAATGAACATTTTATAAACAAAAATAGTTAAAACGTGACCCAGGACCACAAAACCAGTCATAAGGTTAAATTTTTTTGAAATTGAGATGTATACATTTTCTGAACGCTGAATAAATAATAAATAAGCTTTCCGTTAATGTATGGTTTGTTAGGATAGGACAATATTTGGCTGAGATACAACTATTTGAAAATCTTGAATCTGAGGGTGCAAAAACAAACAAAATATTGAAAAAATTGCCTTTAAAGTTGTCCAAATGAAGTTCTTAGCAATGCATGTTACTAATCAAAAATTAAGTTTTGATATATTTACAGTAGGAAATATACAAAATATCTTTATGGAACATGATTTTTACTTAATATACTAATGATTTTTGGCATTAAAAAAATCAATCATTTTTAACCCATACAGTGTATTGCTGGCTATTGCTACAAATATACCCATGCTACTTAAGACTGGTTTTGTGGTTCAGAGTCACAAATGTTCTTCAGATTATCTTCTCATGTGCACCACACAACAAAGAAACCCCAGAACTATAAAAAGCAGAATATCACACACTTGGGAGTAGGATTTTATGATTTTAATCACCTAGCAACCGCACTGCAGCAGCCAAACTGTCTCGTCCCAGCAAGCTATGCACCAGCAAGCACTATTCACAATTTTTTTTTTTAGTAAATGTAAAAATCTAGTCTCTGTCTGTTAATTTAGAGATGTGATGTAGTTCATGCTGTTTTCATTAAGTGAGTCCTGCACCTGGCATGTGGCTTTTTGTAATTTGGGATTTTAATGGACACCAGACCTGAGCAGATGTTTCGTTTTCTGTGGTTCAGCATTGCATGAGACACGGGCTCAGTGTGTGGGCCCACCTGGAATCTCTAATGTCATTCTCATCCATTGTCCTTGTTACGGGCTGTTCAGACCCATGACTCAACACACAGTCCTCCATTCACACTTTATCCGTCCAGTATAATCATACGCATTGGGCTGAGAGCCAGATGATGGACAGGTCTAATTATAGTTAATAGCGCTGGTAGTAGCGGTAATGTCAGAATGAACTGTCATAGTTCATCTTCCAGCTTCAGTCAAGTAAAATAATCAAATAATGGTTTAATTGTACGTTATTAATCACGGTAAAGGTTAAGGACAGTGAGGAGCAGTATCACCATTTAATTGAAGTCGATGTTTAATAATACATTGCTCAGCTTTAAAGAGAGATTTCACCTAGAAATTAAAAGTATTTGAAAACCATTTACTCATTGTATGTTGTTCCAGACCTGTATGGTCATACAAAAGAAGAAGATATGAAAAATATTGTAAGTATATACAATATGTGTTCCACATACTCTTAAAGGAATAGTTTACCTGAATAGTTTCAAATGAAATTCTGTCATTAATTATTCACCCTTTTCATCCTTTCAAACCCATAAGACCTTCGTTCATCTTTGGAGTACAGATTAAGATATTTTTGATGAAATCCAAAAGCTTTCAGACCCTGCATAGACAGCGATGCAACCAACACGTTCAAGACCAAGAAAGGTAGTAAGGACATCATTAAAATAGTACATGTGACATCAGTGGTTCAACCTTAATTTTATGAAGCTACAAGAATATTTTTTGTGCACAAAGAAAACAAAAATAACTACTTCATTCAACAATTTCTTCTCTTCTGTGTCAGTCTTTGACGCACGTTCACAAGAGTACCATGACACGTATTACACGGAAGAAAAGAAATTGTTGAATAAAGTTATTTTTGTTTTCTTATGCAGTTTCAGGCCCCTTCCACTTTTTATTTTGTATTTTTGAATTTCTCAATGGTAGTGTAAAACAATACCCTTTTTACGTTTTTAAAATCAGCTCTGCACACAGCTACCCATTTTGTTGCATGTTTCTTTAAATGCTAATGAGCTGTGCTCACCCTGCCCCTCTCTTATGTGAGGTGACAAGCTGTACAGTTTACTTTAGCCACATGTAGCTGCAGAACTTGCAAACTAGCAAATTATTAGGAAAGGCGATTTGCAGAGATTCATAAAAAAAAAAAAACCCTACATACAGCTAATGTAGGTGAAGCTGGATCACGAATGATTTGCGCGAACATAGACGAACACATTTAGGTAAATCGGGGATGAGCGCATTCCCTTCTAAAACAAAAGTAACGTTAATCCTCTGCGTCTTCGGTGGCTCAGATGTCAGGAGTAATTGACGACTGCTATGATCATTATTACATCCATCAACAAAACACCTCAATCGCTTAGGAGCCATTATTGTCTACTGAAACAATGGCGGTTGGAGTCACTAAGGGCAGGTCTAAGGTAAGACAGCCATACCAATCAACTATCGTGAGAGCAGCCATGGTCTGTGTGACGTCACACCACCAAGAAGCTGAGAATGGCTTGATTTAAAAAGGGGATATTATTTATAGAGATTAAAAAAATACCACTGGATGGATTTTTATCATTATAGGGTGGGTTGTGTTCACTCACTGCCAACACATTTGTGTTCAAACTGTGTACTGTGTAAAAGTGAGTTTTGCATTCGAAGACCCCTTTAATGAAAAATGTGTAACATACTTCGGTTAAAGAATTCTCAATGGTAGTGTAAAACAACACCCTTTTACCTTGTCAAAAACAGTTCTGTTCACAGCGACCCATTTCGGCGCATTTCCCTTTAAACGCTAATGAGCTCCGTTCACCCTGCCCCTGTCTGTAGTCTGTAGGTGAAGATGGATCACAAATGATTCGGGCGTACATAAATGCATTTAGTTAGATCAGGGGATGTGTTCCCTTCAAAAACAAAAGTAATCCACTGCGTCTTTAGCAGCTCAGATGTCGGGAGTAAATGACGACTACTATGTTCATTATTACATATAATAACAAAACACATCAATTGCTTAGGAGACATTCTTGTCTACACCTGCTCCAGCGTTGAAACAATGGAGGACTGTGTACAGCTCACTCAGGGTGGGTCTATGGTTAAACCAGAATTTGAGAAAAGCTTGATCTGAGAAGGTGCTATTGATTCATGGGGATTTAAAAAAACCACTGGGTGGACTTTTATCATTATAGAGTGGTTGTGTACACACACTGCCAAGACGCATTTCGGTTCAAACAACATGTAAAAGTGAATTTTGCATCCGACGACCCCTTTAACAAATGTGGTCACTATGAAATATGGTCTGAAATTGATTCCCTTCATGAAGCACTGACTGCACTGTCTGTCATACATTTCTCATCTAAAAACTTCTGGAATGGAGCTGTTGCGCATGTCTCTCTGGACATGGGGACTGAAAAGTCATTAAAGTCATGTCCTTCGGAAAAAAGTAGAACGCCTGGAGTCCAAATTGCCACATAATCTTTGAAGCTCGACTGAAGCCTCCATCTCCCTCCCTCCTCCTGCTGGCATTAATATCCGTTATAGCTCAACGGTAACCCCTCTCTGCCTCATCCACAGATATAAAAAAAATGAATGCAGAAATAAAAAAGTGCCGTAGGTGGTTTTTTTTTTTTTTTTTTTTTTTTTAACACTTGTGCAGATTTAAGACTTCAAACTTTTCCAGAGCTTGTTAAGGGATCTCGCAGCTGACCATGAGCACATAATGAGGTTTGAATAGAATTCATTGATGTCACAAAATAAACACCTCATTTTGTATGATATAAAAATACTTTTGGCATTCAGAATTCATATGTGAAACACTAACTTCCATTTTTAGAAGGATTTGGTTCTTCAAAGCAGTCTTTGAAAAGAAAGAATTGTTTTAGGGTCAGTCTTTCTGACGTTCTGAGGAGTGCAGGGTTGTGCGGCATCTTGCTGGTGTGGATGGTAAGGTGCTTAAGCAGCTGGCGGTGTTTCATGTAGCTTGTGCAAACTGCAGAGCTAATTGTTTGTTTATCCTCCTCCAGCACAGAAACTGGCATCTGGGCTCTCGCCCCACAGTAGCTGCTGTGTGACTGTCAAGTTTGACGAACTTTAGTGATGAAGCAAGCACAGTAAACTGTAGTTATGACTGAAAAAGAGACACTACAGCAGAATATCTGGATGTGGATAATTCATTGTGTTCTCTCTTGTACAGAGGACAACAATAAAGGCTCACAAAAGTTATCTTTTGTTTAAGGAGAGAGATTTTTTTCATAGTCCTTTATATATATCTTAACAGTTTAATGCAGTTGGGAGTTGTAGGTATATGTATCTACTTTATGTATATGTGGCCCTGGACCATAAGACTAGTCTTAAGTAGCATGGATATATTTGTAGCAATAGCCAAAAATACATTGTATGGCTCAAAATGATCAATTTGCCAAAAATCATTAGAATAGTAAGTAAAAATTATGGTCCATGAACATATTTTGTAAATGTCCTACCGTAAATATATCAAAACTTAATTTTTGATTAGTAATATGCATTGCTAAGTGCTTCATTTAGACGACTTTAAAGGTGATTTTTTTTTTTTTTTTTTTTTTTTTTAAATAGCTGTGTGTCGACCATACAAACCATACATATCAATGGAAAGCTTATTTATTCAGCTTTCAGATGATGTATAAAAAATATTTATGACTGGTTTTGTGGTCCAGGGTCACATATGCAGGGCTCTATGCTTACTTTTCTTTTTAGGAGCAACTTAAAAAATGTAGGAGCACAGTCAAAATTTTAGGAGCACTTTCTGATCAATTTTTTTTTTAAAATATATTTTATAAGCTTTTTAAAATTTCTAATTAAAACAATAGAATAAGAACAAGTAGATTAAGAATGTTACCAATCAAATGAAATCAGTATTAACAAAATTAATTTGTACTACAGAGGTGACACAGAAAACACAAAAGTGGCTTGTAGGTGTATTTTTTTTTTTTTTTTAATCAGGCTCTGTGGTGGCATGAGTGCAGTCAAAGTCATAAATTCATTTTGAGATTAATGTTTAAAAATATAAAATTTTGATTATATTAATATGATATGATTCAAATAACTGAAAAGATACTTTAAAATGAAACTAAAACTGTCAGTAGGTGGCGGAAGTCACCCATTTAATAACTGAATCTGATGTGATTCATTCGAACGGCTGATTCGTTCAGGAATAAAGCAAGTGAATGTCTTTATGACTGGGAAATTGAATCATTGACTCACTCGATTCGTTTAAAAATGCACGTTCATTCATAAACGAAACACCACTGTGTTTGAATGGAAATGCGCAGAATAGGGCTGGGTAACGATAATAATCGCGCAATATGAATTGATCGTGATAACTTTTTGGCCATATTATAGTCAGACAACATAAGTCACTTAATATTAACTTGTTGTTTATTTAACTGTTGTATAAAATTAGTATCTCTTTTACAATCTCCCTTAAAAATCATTAAAAGCTGTCACTCATCTTAGTTCATCGCAATCTCGCAAAGTTCCATTATAATCAACAAAGCTCTCTATACTGCACAATAAGTCTCTTATTTGCACTTTTTGAAAGTATTTGTGAGATATGTCTGTGATACATTACATTACTCAACGTTGCAAAAACACATAGAAACCTTTGAAGCTTCCCTCAGCACAAACACAAATTTTTCATAGTCACACTGTAGAGCCCTGATATGTGTGTGTGTGGTCTCCTTCCTGTAACAAAAATGTAAAAATGTGTGCATAGTTGAAGTAATACACTAAAGAGCATTCTTCCTCTAATAATTTGTTACTCATCGTTCTGTGTGCTTTTGGCAGGTACCACGAGGCAGCCTCGCGAAGGGGAGGTTCCAGGAGTGGACTATAATTTCATCAGCGTGGGGGAGTTTCGTGTGCTGGAGGAGAGCGGCTTGCTACTGGAAAGTGGAACATATGATGGTACGAAACAGTGTGTAGGAGCTCTGAGAGTCAAGGATCATTTCTTGTGGGCATGTTATACAAATACTTGTTGAGAACACAATCTAAATTAGTTATATTCACAGGAGGAACTACTAGTGTTTGCAAGATGCATGGATGTGGGAAAGGGTAATGCATTCTGCATCTTATTTTCTATTTGCTATGCATGAGAATCAACACGTAACCCAACACGACAGTGTAAAGTGTATATGCGACATATACGTATCACAATTCAGTATGCAAGTGCTGCTGTGGCAACTACCAATGAGAGTGAAGACGGTGAAGTTCACATGTTGGATTCAGAGATCAAATTGACAAACCTAGTAGCAACCAGAAACGTCCTAAAAATGACATTTCACCCAAAAATGAATTTTCAGTGACTAGTCATCTTTTACACACCCTCCTTCCAAACCATTATGATTTTCTTCTATGGAACACAAAAAAACGATATTTTGAAAAATGTCTGTTTTTTTGTCTGTACAATGAAAGTCAATGGGGTCCTCTGTTGTTTTGGACCCCACCTTCATCGAACAAACAAAAATAGTTGAAAAGAAAATATTTTCTTTTGTGTTTGACAGAAGAAAGCAAGCTGTGCAAGTTTAGATTGAAGTGAAGCTAAATAAGCAATGACAGACAAATAATTTAAAGGGATAGTTCACATAAAAATTAAAATTCTGTCATGAATTACTCACCTTCCTGTCGTTCCAAACCCGTAACATCTTCATTCATTTTTGAATCACAAATTAAGATATTTTCAATGAAATCCAAGAGCTTTCTGACCCTGCATAGACAGCCATACAACAAAAAGTATTCTTATACCTTAAAAATTAAAATTATGGTTGAACCACTGATGTCACATGGACTGTTTTATCAATGTCCTTGCTACCTTTTTGGACCTTGAGCGTGGTATGCAAGGTCAGAAAGCCTCAGATTTCATAAAAAAAGCATAAATTGTGTTTTGCGGGTTTGGAACGACATGAGGGTGAGTCATTTATAACAGAATTTGCATTTTTGTGTGAACTATCCCTTTAAGGCTAAAAATTATCTGCAAAACAACGTTTGGATGGAGTCTGTATAGCTTTAGAGCTGAATTAATTGCAGATGAAAAAGAAGAAAGTGGAGTTTCAATACAAGTTCTGTAACTAGGTCATCTCAGTTGATGTTGAACATTGGTTCTCTTCACTTAAAGTATTGCTTTCAAAGTCTGTAGATTAGCATAGCAAAAATTCATGTGGGTTACATTACTGTGTAGTTGCAGCATCGGTTGCTGACTCACCATGTTTTTATGTTAATTAAGGAAGACAAGTGTACTGGATGTTTGCACTGCATACTCTTTTATTTGGCATATACCTCCTCTTCTGACTTGAAATAGTTCAGCGCAGAGGGCGTTCACCTTGTGATTCATACAGTCTCTGTAACATGCCTAAAGGATCTCAAGGTCTGAGTTATTATTGTCACAGCCTCAAAACCAGTGAGTTCCTCACCGATAAACCCGATAAATGCTTGGCAAAGTCCTAGCCTTTGGCCGTGTGGGAAGGAGGTGGGTTTGGTTAATGATCCCTCGATGAGTCACTAAGTGCCCTTTTTTAATGGGAAGGTCGCGTTGTAGTTTCCAGGGTGTAGAAGTAAATCTGTCCGATGTGGATGTCACAGTGGGTGACTTTTACTGGGGCCTTTCCATCTGCATGAAATATCTTGACTCTTGGGATTTTAGCTTGAAGGATAATTTCACACTCACCAATTCTGGTTAGTGATTTCTTGTCTTCCCATGACATCTGGCAAGAAAGTCGGTACATGCTGCACAAGGATTTGATGCCCTAAACCAGCATGATTTATTGAGCCTGTAAATGTTGAGAAAAGTGGACTTGTTTGCAGTTCAGTTCAGAATATGCTTTCCATGTACATGTGGGGCAATTTATTCATTTGTTGGTCTGTTGTGTTACTCCTTTTTTGAACAGTAGTTTAATAATATAATATAATATCATATAATATAATATAGCATGATAATATATGGTAGTGTGTGAAACAGGAAGTCCATGTTCAAGCTTTTTAATGTCCTTTCCAATGGCATTCTCCATACACAAGTCTTCTATACCTGTATAAATTGTGACCCTGGACCACAAAACCAGTCGTGAGAGTCAGTTTTTTGAAAATGAGATTTATACATCATCTGAAGGCTTTTCATTGATGTATGGTTTGTTAGGATAGGACAATATTTGGCCGAGATACAACTGGAAAATCTGGAATCTGAGGGTGCAAAAAAAATAAAAAATAAATAAACTGAGAAAATGGCCTTTAAAGTTGTCCAGTTTTTAGCAATGCATATTACTAATCAGAAATTAGTAAGTTTTGATATATTTACAGTAGGAAATTTACAAAATATCTTCATGGAACATGATCTTTACTTAATATCCTAATGATTTTTGGCACAAAAGAAAAATCGATAATTTTGACCAATACAGTGTAATTTTGGCTATTGGCAAATATACACATGCTACTTAAGACTGGTTTTGTGGTCCAGGGTCACAATTCAGGGCCATGCTAAAGAACACACTCTAAGCTAAAAATAATGTTGTCTGTATGCAATAGAGAGCGATTTTATGTGTTCTCCAGGGTTGAGTTTTGCCATTTTCAGGCCAAGGAAATAATTGACCACTTTTTCAACATGCCTGGAGCATGATGTAATCAATGGTAACTGGTTATGCCCAAGTTTTATGGCGTAAACTCTGTGTCCTGTTTGAATGCTTCACTGGGTCGACGTCTTACAACAGTGATTAAAAATAATGAGAACTTGAATTTGAATCCCTTGAGGGAAGTCTCCTGCGTGTGTCCTTGCTTTTCTCATGATTGCTTCGATGTCGAATATTGAAGGACAGCCACCCAGAGTGACACAGGTAGACAATGTTTATAAAGCAGAACACGTCCACCCACAATTTCATGAGAAGTGAGCGATGACGACAGTTACGGCAATCATCCTTTCTCTCTGCCGTGTTCCTGGAAGGATCATTTAGATCAGTGGTTTTCAACCTTTTTGACTCGAAGGCTTTATGACTTTCCAGTTGTTCTTGATTTAGTAGATGAGGATTTTGGGGGGGATTTTTTTTTTTTTAGAGCTTTGCATAACTAAAAATTGCATATTGATTATAAAAGTACTTATAGAGTTATACGTGTCTTGGATACAGTGTGTGGATACAGCCATTATATTATAATAATAATCCATTCACTCATTTTTTTTATAGTGCTCAAAAAACCTAAACAATTCAATTATCAAGCCGTTTTGATTTTCTGAGCAATATGATGTCATACTGCTCAGGCCCCACCCACGACCACTGACAGGCTGTCCCGTATTAGTATATTTCCACCCTCAGCCAGTTGTACGCCGTCCATTTTCTCCACGCTCAAGCAGCTGTAGCGACAACAGGGTCTCGTAAGCAATGCAGGTGTTTTGTATTTGAACATAAAAGTGAACGTAAGAGTCTTCGTTTTCTCCCGACATCAGAGCCACTGAGGATGCAGTGGTTTAGTTTTATTTTTGATGGTAACATGCCATCGAATACACATAAAACTGAAGAGAGGGGTGGAGTGAGCAGAGCTCATTATCATTTAAAGAGACATGCACCGAAAACGGTCGCTGTGAACAGAGCTGTTTTTGGACAAGGCAAGGGTGTTGTTTTATATGACCATTGAGGAATTTTAACCAAAGTGTGTCACAGACATTTCATGAAGACGAAAGAATCATTACAACTTGTAAAAAAATGGGCATCCGATGTCGTCTTTAAAAAATGCAGCTGTTGTAAAATTTAAACTGTTTTTGTTAGCTCAAATTTGTATTAATTATTTCTTAGATTAGATTTATTTTAATGCTTGTTTTGTGTTATTTTAAATCATTTCAAGTTATCTTGAGGACCCTTCGGATGTTTGCTGAGGCCCTTTGATTGAGAACCACTGATCTAGTTCGGGATGAGTTTATTATTAATGATGCCCATAGAAATGCTTGAAAGCCTTTCTCATCTCTGAACGAGTGCAAGTGCCCTCTTCTGTTTGTGTTGATGCAGAATCAAGAGCATTGAACAACAGCATCCCCACTGCCCACAACAATATCCCCAACATCCCACAATAGCATCCAAAAGGCTTTGGGCGATACGGTTTTCCATCTGTCCATGCTTCGGCAGTCTGCTCAGTGTCCCACACGAAGAAACTCAGGGCTTTGAAGTGCATTTCCCAAATGAGACTAACTTTTCCTTCAGCATATTACATTGTAAAACTGAAGATTGACCACAAATCAAAGCATCAAGCTTTGTGCCTCATATTTGGGGCTCTTGCTTTAGTGCACACCATTTAAAGTCAAAGCAAAAATACTAAATGGTTGAAAATTCTGTGCAAAAAAATCTTAGCAGATGCTAACTAAACTGCAGGTTTTGATTTGTATTTTTGGTGCAATGATGTTTAAATTGCACTGCAACTTGGCCCGAGTGGGTAAAGGTTATAAATGAGTCAACTCGCATTTCATTTAGGTTTAAGGGTGTGAGGCTGTGTGGGTGAGTGTGTGTGTGTGTGTGTGTTCATAAGAAGGAAAACATCATTTAGGGAAAATTTCAGTGTCAAGTCTGTATTTGTTGCGCTCGTTGATCGTCATGGGTGAATTGTCATCCTCTATCAGTTCATCGGGGACGCGGAAGCCAGCATGGTGTTATTTATTTGACATGAAGCACTCAGATGTTAAATAACTACCTGCTATCAGCCTGTCTCTCTTTCCTCTTGTATGCCATTCAGTGTGCAATGGTGAAAGGAAGATGGTTTCAAATCATCGCATTTCCTCTGACAGCGCCTAGCCGTCTCCCACAGATTAATGCTAACAAATATCATCACAGACCACGGTGGACGACCCTCCCTCCTCCTTGCTGTGTTTTTTTTTATGGCCGTTAATCAAAGATGACGCGGTGCGCTGTTTATGAGCGATCCATCATGCTGTGGCCGCTGTTCGACAGGGGACCCTAGAGGCTGTGACATGGCATGATTATGGCCATGATTTGATCACACTTTTCTACTGCGCTGCGAGCTTAGGTATAATCAAGACATTTCTGGAAAGACACGTAGCACAGTGCCTTCCTGATTTAGCTAGAATGTTTAAATGAGACCTATTTATGCAGGCTCATGTGTCACAAGAATGTGTCTGTGAAGTTTCATCTCAAAATACCCCACAGATAATTTATTTATTATATCAAAAAAAAGAAAGTGGAAGCAGAAACACACTGTTTTCGTGCATGTCTCTTTAAATGCAAATGAGCCGCTGCTCCCCGTCCCCTTTTCCGGAATAGAGCTGTACCTTTACAGCTTTACAGAACTGGGATGTTTTCAGCTTCCAGGAATTGTGTACAGATCCTTGCAACATGGGGCCATGCATTATCATGCTGCAACATGAGGTGATGGTCGTGGATGAATGGCACAACAATAAGCCTCAGGATCTCGTCTCGGTATCTCTGTGCATTCAAAATGCCATCAATAAAATGCACCTGTGTTCACTGTCCATAACATATGCCTGCCCATACCATAACCCTACCGCCACCATGGGCCACTCGATCCACAACGTTGACATCAGCAAGCCGCTCACCCACACGATGCCATACATGCTGTCTGCCATCTGCCCTGTACAGTGAAAACCGGGATTCATCCGTGAAACGAACACCTCTCCAAAGTGCCAGACGCCATCGAATGTGAGCATTTGCCCACTCAAGACGGTTACGATAACGAACTGCAGTCAGGTCGAGACCCGATGAGGACGACGAGCATGCAGATGAGCTTCCCTGAGACGCTTTCTGACAGTTTGTGCAGAAATTCTTTGGTTATGCAAACCGATTGTTGCAGCAGCTGTCTGGGTGGCTGGTCTCAGATGATCTTGGAGGTGAAGATGCTGGATGTGGAGGTCCTGGGCTGGTGTGCTTACACATGGTCTGCGGTTGTGAAGCTGGTTGGATGTACTGCTAAATTCTCTGAAACGCCACTGGAGACGGCTTATGGTAGAGAAATCAACATTCAATTCACGGGCAACAGCTCTGATGGACATTTCTGCAGTCAGCATGCCAATTGCACGCTCCCTCAAAACTTGCGACATCTGTGGCATTGTGCTGTGTGATAAAACTGCACATTTTAGAGTGGCCTTTTATTGTGGCCAGCATAAGGCCTAAGAGGTTGTCGCATGGCGTGTGAGTACTAAACTAAGTTCTCTTTCATATCTTATTGCTCTTAAACTGTCAAATACACACAAGTTTATGTTAAAAACACACGAGTTACAAAAACAGTCGGTTATGTATGGTAAGGTAAACAGCTGAGAAAGAAATTGCATGTTTATATCCTTTGTCATGTTTTTTGGGTTGGTATATGGCACTTAAACATGAAAAAAGTCAGTTTTTCATGATATGTCCCCTTTAATGTTAGTAATATGTCTGTAATAAGGTTCCCTATTTAGCATTAGCTGAGATAGATTTTGCATAACTGCGTTCTTTAAAGCCCTTTATCGTTTTAGACACTTCAGTTATTCCAGTCATGACGATTTCTATGCATTTATGAAATCTGGAAAGGACACTCAGCAGAACTGTTTGGAGTAAGCAGGTTTATTTCATGCATGGCCTAGTGCCTGTTGATGGAGATGATAACGGCTGTTGACAGTGCACACTTCTGTTAAAGCACTGTCCATCTGCTGTGCAGCCACGTGAAGTCCACAGCAAGTGATTGGAGGATAGTTAATATGTTGCGGGCTGCAGTGATAACATGTTTCCATTAGATACAGTAGGGTCCAAAAGTCTGAGCCAATATTGAAGATCTGTGATTCAGAGTCTAATTTAAACTTGAAATAAACAGGAGTTTTTAGAGTGCATTTATTTGATCAATAGTACAATAAAAACGGCAATACTGTGAAATATTATTACAAGTCTGTTTTTAATATATTTTAAAATGTTATTTATTCCTGTAAGGACAAAGCAGAATTTTTTTAGCAGTCATTACTCACATGATCCTTTAGAAATCATTCTAATATGCTGATTTGGTGCTCAAAAAACATTTATTATTATTAAACAATGTTGAAAACAGTTATGCTGCTTCATATTTTTGTGGAAATTGTTTTTTTTTTTAAGAAGTACTGGAAATACTTCACAAGAATGCATTAAATTTGTCAAACGTTTTGTCCTTGATTAAAAGAAAGTTCAAAAGAAAATTTAAAATGTTTTGCAACATTATACATGTATTTACTGTCATGTTTGATCAGTTTAATGCGTTCTTGTTGAGTAAAGGTATTTCTTTAAAAAAAAAACTATGTACACTGCTGTTCAAAAGTTTGGAATTTGTAAGTTTTGTAATGTTTTTTTTTTGTCATGTAAAGTTTTTATTCACATCAAGACTGCATTTATTTGATCAAAAATCCAGAAATGGTAATATTGTGAAATATTATGTCAATGTAAAATAACAGTTTTCTATTTGAATATATTTTAAAAAAGTGATTTATTTCTGTGATGCAATGCTGTATTTTCAGCATCATTACTCCAGTCTTCAGTGTCACATGATCCTTCAGAAATCATTCTAATATGCTGTTGAAAACAGCTGTGCTGCGTAATATTTTTTGGAACCTGTGACACTTTTTTTCAGGACTTTTATTCAGCAAGGATGTGTTAAATTGATAAAAAGTGATAGCAAATACTGTTGCCAACGTAGATAATTCTAATAATAAATCAGCATATTAGAATGATTTCTGAAGGATTGTGTGACTCAAGACTGAAGTAATGATGCTGAAAATTCAGCTTTGCATCAGAGGAATAAATTCTATTTTAAAGTATATTAAAATATTAAACCACTATTTTTAATTGCAGTAATATTTCACAATATTACAGTTTTTTCTGTATTTTTGTTAAAATAAATGCAGCCTGAATGAGCAGAAAAGACACCTTTTAAAAAACATTAAAAAACTCTTGAACGGCAGTGTAAAAAATTAATTAATTAATTAAATTATTAATATTATATTTAACATAATTTTTGAAAACAAAAAGGAGGAAAAGTGCAAAATAAAAGCATCTTTTTTGGACATTTGTAAATATTTATTCTTCAGATTCATGATTTAACGTGAATTCCCTTATCGTCAATTTAAAGTTAAGACTCTTAATAGGTCTGCATAGACAAATCCACTGTTAGGCATTCTCTGTAATATCAACACGCGCAGCTGTAAATGAATTATTAATGCAATAAAGATGTAATTAATTCAAATTAACAGTTTCTTTTATGATTGCATAAAAGTGAATTCTGTGATGAGATTTTCAAAGCCATATTTATTTTTGTGTTCCACATAGTGAAGACTAATGATGCAACATGTCAAACGAGAGTGTAAATAAGCTTAACGAAGTCTTTAGAGTGCTGCGCTTAAGGTTGCAGTCAGCCAGTGATTTTTATGAAGGGGTATCATTTTATTATTTCAAAGAAAAAGCACCTGTCATTTGCATTTGTTTCATTTGCCATCTTACAAGCAGTAAAAACGACCCGCGCTGTGTTTAAAGCAATAACTCTCTTCTTCAATTTCATGTCTTGCGTGTCTATAATGTGACAGCTCTTGTTAGATGGAGTAAATTGTGATAGCAAACTGTTCTCATGCCTTCCTAAATCTCAAAGGTGACAAATGAATCAATATTGCTCTTTATCGTCCTGTCCACACTTTTAGTTTTACATCTGATGTTTTTGTGAATTGTCGACAAAGTAGATCAGCAAGTGTAGTTTCCCATATGTTCTACTTGATACCATTCTCACCCCAAGAAGTTTATCCAGATAAGACAGCACAGTAAAGCTTCTAAGATAGACCTCCTGCCTCTCCAGGAAGTAGATGCCGCCACACAGCTAGTCTTAATCTCTAGTGGAGGACTGTTGCCAATAAATAACAATAAAGTGCCAGAGTGCTGCGTCTTGCTCCAGAGGAGCGCTGCAGGGAGTCGAGCTGCAGTGTTGACAAACAACAAACAAGACTTACAGCCTTACTGAAAAGCGCCAGACAGCAGGATATATTGCGGGTTCGGTGTCATTACAGTTTCTGTTCTGCAAAATCAGCGACCGGACAAGCCTCGAAAACGCAGTGCTATAGGAGCACACTTCAATACTCCTACAGACTAAATATTAAATATGTTTGGGAAAATTGTAGTATAACTACCTTCAGCTATGGCCAAGCACTCTGGTTCTCAAACAGGGAGCCGAGGCCCACTAGAGGGCCTCAGCCAACTGCCAAGGGGCTCCAATAAGCCTTAAAAGTATGTACATTTAGTTACACTACTAGTCAAAAGTTTTTGAACAGTAAGAAGTCTCTTCTGTTCCCCAAGCCTGCATTTATTTAATCCAAAGTACAGCAAAAACAGTACAATTTTGAAATAACTCCTTTCTATTTGAATATATTTTAAAAGAAGCAATTACTGAAATGAATACTTTGGCAAGAATGCTTTAAATTGATCAAATGTGATGATAAAGACATTTGTAGTGTTACAAAAGATTTCTTTTTCAGATAAATGCTGTTCTTCTGAGCTTTTTATTCATCAAAGAAACCTGAAAAAATTCTACTCGGGTGTTTTGAACATGGTAGTAATAATAATACATTTATTTGAGCAGCAAATCAGAATATTAGAATGATTCTGAAGGATCATGTGACTGGAGTAATGATGTTAAAAATTTAGCTTTGAAATCACAAAAATAAATTACATTTTAAAATTCTTTTAAATAGAAAATAGTTATTTATTATATTTCAAAATGTTACAGTGTTTGCTGTGCTTTGGATCAAATAAATACAGGCTTGGTGAGCAGAATAGACTTCTTCAAAAAACATTAAAAATCTTACTGTTCAAAAACTTTTTTATATATTAACATATACATCTTAAATAAAATGCTAAAACACAGTAAAACATTAAAATTCATATATTTTTTATTTTATTTGTTTTTATACAGTAGATTTATCAGAGGTACATATCAATTTAATATGGAAGTCTGTTTCTGCCAAAGAAAAAAAAATTATATATATATATATATATATATATATATATATATATATATACACTCCTGAACAAAATCTTAAGACCAGGGGAAACATTACACGTATTCACATTTTGCGCTGGTGGATCTTAACCAGGTTGTAAGTACTGCTTCGAAATGGCAAAAGAAATAACAGGAGCAAGAGCCAAAAAATAGAGAGTAGGCAATTCATAGAAAACTGAAGAAAACTCAAACAGGCTGTTCATCAGCTGATCAAAAGTTTAAGACCATTGCCCAAAAAAACCCACAACAGAGCTAAAAGTGTCAAAAAAGGACTCAATAGTGAGCAGCCCCACCACTTTTGCTGATTACTTAAAGCATTCATTTTGGTATGCTTGATTTGACTGTTTCCAGGAGGCTGGTGGGAATGTGTGTCCATGTGGTGAAGATGGCTTCACGAAGGGCATCCACAGTCTGGAACTGATGTCATTTTTTTGTAAACTTCCCTTGCCATCCATCCCCAAACATTCTCAATGCAATTTAGATCAAGGGAACACACAGAAAGGTCCAAAAGAGCGACGTTATTCACCTTCGTCAGGTAGGCGTCGTGAACTGCAGCATTGTCCTGTTGAAATACCCAGTCATTACCACACAGACGAGGGCCCCCAGTCAAGAGAGATGCCCACTACAACATGTCCACATAGCCAATGGCCGTTTGCCGCCCCTGCACAACCTGAAGGTCCATTTTCCTATTGAAGGATAAAACACCCCAGATCATGATGGAGACTCTTCTGCTGTGCTGCATAGAAAACATCAGTAATGGGACCTCCATGTCATTCCAGTAACGTTAGAAGTCATCAGGAATCGTCCAGCTTAAATTTTTTCTCGTCAGAGAATAAAACTTTCTTCTATCGTTCAATGTCCCATGTTTGGTGGTCCCTTCCAAATTCCAAACGGGCAAGTTTGTGGCGTGGAAAGAGATGTGGCCTTTGAAAACGTTTTTGGTTCTTGAAGCCCTTCTCTTGCAGATGTTGTCTTATGGTTATTGGCCTGCAGTCAGCATCAGTAAGGGCCTTAATTTGGGTCGAGGATCGGTCTGTCTCTTCATGGACAGCCCGTCGGATCCTCCAGCTCAATACAGGTGAATTTTCTTTGGGTCTACCACTTGACTTTTTTGGTCCCATAACTCTCAGGATCTTTTGAGAAATGTAAATGGCTGTCTTACTGCGCCCAATCTCGGCAACGATGCCACATTGTGTGAGGCGTTATGCATGCAGCTCAACAATCCTGCCACGTTCAAAGACAAAAAGCCTTTTTGCCTGTGCCATCAGGAGGTCATGACAGTGTGACTGGCTGAAGAACAATGACATGAAAGCCATATTTTGCGCAGATTTAAATTTTTTAAGGCTATGGTCTTAAACTTTTGATCAGCTGATGAGCAGCCTGTTTTAGTTTTCTTCCGTTTTCTACAAATTGCCTGCTCTCTATTTTTTGGCTCTTGCTCCTGTTTCTTCTTTTGCCATTTTGAAGCAGTACTTACAACCTGGTTTACGATCCACCAGCACGAAATGTGAATACTTGTAATGTTTCCCCTGGTATTAAGATTTTGTTCAGGAGTGTATATATATATATAAACCAAAAATCTCACATTTCAGCCTTTTTTTGTCTTGTGAGATATAAACTCAGAATTGGAAGTTTATATCTAGCAATTTTGAGTTAATATTGCTTATATCTATCATGTGTTTCCATCCTAGAATTAAAAAAAAAAAACAAATAAACAAACTGTAATTGTGACTTTATTTCACAATTCTGTGGTTGTAACAAGACAATTCATTTCATCACTTCATCAATGTTCATTTATGCTTATTTCATGGTATAAATTAGTGGTTTAATTAGTTAATTGTTAATTATAAATTAGTGGAGATTAGTGGTTCACGTGCCTCCTGAACTGAGGCACTATAGTGATCTATCATGACACATGATTTTATTGTTTGAATGTCTTAAAAAAATGACAGAGTTTGAAAGCTAATACTTTGTTGTATACCTAAAGTAACCTGCTCTGTCTTGTCTGTCGGCACTGACAGTTTCTTCTTTGCTCCGCAAATGTATATTTCACTGTATGTATTTGTATTGTGAGAACAAAAAATGTATTTGTGAGAACATGATATGTGGCATGAGAGTGACATGGGCTTGTCGGACATTGCAACAGTAACGAAGGGGGGCGTGTCTTTGCGAAGACTTTATGACTTGCAATTCTGAGTTTGTATCTTGCAATTCTGACTTATAAATGTCCTTAAATGTAATATTTTAAAAGTTCAAATGCATTTTCCCCAAAAATGTGTGCAGAATGCACTTTTTACAGTATCTTTTTTTTTCGTAGGTAATTACTATGGCACTCCAAAGCCACCTGCAGAGCCCAGTCCAGTGCAGCCTGATCTTGTAGACCAGGTTCTGTTTGACGAGGAGTTTGACGCGGAGGTCCAGCGCAAACGCACCACATCTGTCAGCAAAATGGATAGAAAGGATAGCGCAGCTCCTGAGGAAGAGGAGGAGGATGAGAGACCACCCATGGTCAATGGGCTTACAGGTGAGACTGGGAATGTGTCTTTAACAAGATTGAGTGAAAGTAATGTATGTCGGTGCAGAATTGTAATGTACTGCATATTTGGCCTAGTATACATTATATGGAACAATATTGTACAAATGCAACTCAAAAAGCAGATTTAAAAGACTGGAGAGAAATTTGCAAAGACACTGTCAGTAAGTGATTAGGTAATTACTGTTAGCTAAACTACTATCTATTGTTCAATAACAGCTTTTCCACCAATTAATATTTCTAACAATTAGTGGTGTAAAATTGTTTAAAGCTTTCTTTGCTGTACATACTCAACGTTATAGTCAAGCTAGCTGGCTGCTAATCTGACGCATTTTTCTGAACTGCATTCTCTCTCATATGAAGTATTAAAAAGTCTCCTTAATTGTTGTGAATTGCTTCATTTGGACAATTAATGTAAATTAATCAAAAAACAATTCACGGATTCAGCATTTTACTAAATTTTAGGGCTCATTTTTGTAGAAAATAATTATCAAAATGGATTTTTGGCAACAGATGGGTACCAGAGGTACATATCAACTTAATAAGGAAGTCAATAAAAAAATCCTCACAATTCAGACTTATTTTCTCATGAGAGATATATGCAGGAAAATTGAAAAATATAACCCCAGATTTGTGAGAGCAACTTTTTTACTTTTATGTTTATATCTAGCAGTTCTGAGTTTATACCTTACAATTCTGTCTTTGTGCTTCCGTTCTGGAATAATAATAAAAAACAATATTAAAGGAGAAGTCCACTTCCAGAACAACAATTTTCAAATAATTTACTCACCCCCTTGTCATCCAAGATGTTCATGTTATTCCGTCTGCAGTCGTAAAGAAATTATGGTTTTTGAGGAAAACATTCCAGGATTTTTCTTCATATAATGGAATTCATTGGTGCCCGGATTTTGTACTTCCAAAATGTAGTTTAAATGCAGCTTCAAAGGGCTCTAAACGATCCCAGCCGAGGAAGAAGGGTCTTATTTAGCTAAATGATTTTTTTTTCAAAAAATAAAAATTTGTATACTTTTTAAGCACTAAAGCACAGGCTGTGGGATGCGCATTCACAATGCTACAAATTATTGATGGGTCTTACTTGAACGATTCGTTCATTTTGAACGAATCTTTATGGTGACTCAGGAAGAACGAGTCGTCTCGGGGAGTGATTCGTTCAGTCACGCATGTGCAACATCCTATTAGGTTCTGTACTGGAATTAGTTCACCTGTTTTGAGTCTTCGGGTTTTTCAGAGTCATTCGTTCATCTTATGGGGCTGTCACGAGATGAACGAACAAGCGACTCAAACCCGAACACTTGTCAAATAAGTGGTGAGATGAGCTAATCATAGACTAAAGACTCAGGTAAACAATGAATTGATCTTTTCTGTTTCTTATAGCATTATAGTTTTGTCTTGTTTGTAATGTGATCAACGTTTGTGTAAGCAGTAGATGTGTTAGGGAAGTAACACGTACCATTAGTTATATTTTGCTAAAACAAATGAATGAAATGAAGAAACGACTCAAAAAAAAAATTTGTTCATTTTGCTGAATGAGACTCAAAGGTTCGAGTCATTAAAATGATCCAAACTTCCCATCACTACTATGAATCATGTCTAAGTTCATCGTCTGTGTACTCCGGCTCAAAAAGGTAGAGTATGGTGAAAAACTCCATCTTATATTCTCCTACAACTTCAGAATCGTCCAACACCGTTGTACCTTTGGGTCTATACTTCCGCGTGACCTTTCAACGTGATTCAATAGTATGTAGCATCATGAACGCGCATCCCAGAGCCTGTGCTACACAAGCTTTTGTGCTTAAAAAGTATACAAATTTTTATTTTCAGAAAAAAATGATTGTTTTGCTAGATAAGACCCTTCTTCCTCGGCTGGGATCATTTAGAGCCCTTTGAAACTGCATTTAAACTACATTTTGGAAGTTCAGAATCGGGGCACCAATCAAATCCATTATATGGAGAAACATCTATGTGTGTTAAACATCACCCCATAAGTTAATTTATTTAAAAGTATTGGATTAAAAGACAGATTATCATTAGTTTTTATATGTATTTTAAATACTTATATGTGAAGATGTATATATTAATATTTTAAATATTTATATATTAATTAAATGAACTAATTTTAGCTATTAATATAGTAGTATATTAAGATTTAATGTATTTTTATATGTGTAGCGACTACTTTTGCAAAAGTGTAGTGTAACTACTTAACATTATGACTAGCTCATAGTTTGGCATACTAGTTTCAAAGTTTCAACAGCCGTGTGATTCACTCACTGTGTTGGAAGCTTGCCTGCTAGGCTTTCATTGTAAGTGTATTACTGTAAATGTGTTTTACCTTCATTTTTGCAAGCTGTGCGACTTTACTTTCCATGATGATTGACAGGAGAGCACAGATGCTGTCAATAGAGCTTAAGTTGTTATGGGCAGATTTGATTGTGTTCCATGTGAGAGCAATATAAAGAGCTTTACAAGATGGGTCCTTGGATGTGCAGCCAGTTGTATAAATAGGGAATAGTTCTGTAGAGCCCTGTGGTGCTAAAGGATGGTGTGACTAGTGTATTGCTTTCCACACATGCTGCTTCCTGTCATGAAGGAAATCAGTTATCTTCTGTTGATTGTGTCAAGACAAGCTTGTCAGGAAGGGCTTCCATTAACAAGCTATAATGTAATGGTCAATTGTATACAATTGGAGTTATATAAAAAAACGTCCTGGCTCTTATGATGGCAGTGAATGGGTGTTGTGGTTTTGAAGTCCAATAAAGTGCATTCGTACGTTAATCAAATGTGATTTTGATGCCAGAGCCATGCTTTGAGCCTTTAGGAGCACTGAAAGGCTTCAGGAGTCGTAGACTATCTAAGCTGTTTCAGAAAGTTGAGCTGCAGTTGAGCTTTTAAAGTAGGCCAAATGCACAGTCAGTCAGAGTTTTTCCCAGTGATTATCCAGTGGCATAAATAGACTATATTGAGCTCAAAATGAATGAGCTTATGGCTGGTATCATTTCAAGTAATGAGCATGTTAAAGAGGCTGCTGTTTGCTGTGAGGCATAATAGTGTCTCCGCACACCACAGAGTAACTGCTGTGCCGTTACCTATATCTGACTATTGTGTACCAGCCCTTGCACTCTGTCTTCTACCTTCTCATTAAAAAGATACCTCAGGCTTATTATTAGTCTTTTATAGTAATTTTGGTTCTACATTAATAACTACATTTGAGCCAACCTGCTGCCACCCTAATGTACACTCCTGCCACCACCCACCTAGGGCTGGGTTGATGTCACTGTAGCTGTATAGATTTAAAATTTATTTTTTAAGCGCTACTAGTGTCTCCTAACCGTAACTTAATGGTAGACCATGACACTTAAAGCACTGAAGTCATGGGTTTCATTCCCAGGGGATACATCCATTGTCTCCATCCAATTTTGCCAGGTTAAATTGACATGATACAATGGGTAAAAATATATTCTCGTTTTTAAGAAATGATATAAATACTTAAATCCCAAGAATCGATTAGTGTAGCCTGTTTTCAGTTTTCATCCAATAAATAAGCTTTAAATAAGCTTTGTGCTTTGTTACTTTTGATACGAAACAAAGTCTCCGATTTCAAATTCTGGCCATATTATTGCAATATTAAAACAATAATTGCCTTTTGTTGCTGTTTAATGTGGAGTGACAGATCACTGCCTCAGTTCAAGAGAAGCAGCAGTGCTAACTGCGTGTGAACTGATCGTCGTACCGGTTTCAGCACAAAATAAACATGAATGATTATCAGAAGGTACAACATATCGAAATCTATATCCTGTCACATGTAATCACTCAATCAGTGTTTCAACCGCGAAAAGACGTCAGTATAACTGCTTGCAAACAATAGGTCACGTAACGTCACAGTTACCTCAGGAAAAAAAACATATTCGGTGACCAAAAACTTAGCTAGAAAAATACACTTTAAATAGGAGTATTTTTCTAAATATATGCACCATATAATGTTTTAGTGTTCTTCAATGTTTAATTTGTATTTGAATAAATCCATCAAGTTTTTATGAAAGCCACCATTAAGATGTATATTTTAAAAAAACGAATTGGAGTAGAAATATAATTATTTAATTGTAACTTTATTATTAAAAAAACTTCGAGTCTAATGTAAGTGTTTGTATACAAATCAGTTAATTTTAACCTTTAATAGTACCCTGACTCTCATGTATATATTACAGCACTAGTTGAGAGATTTTTTTTTTTTCTTCCTTGAGAAAATTTGGCATGTACAATACCTGTTATATATTTGAAATAATCAATATTGAATCAGAAATCTAATTGAATTGCAAGCTTGTGAATCAGAATCAAACTGAATCGTGAAATTTGTGTGAAAACCCAGCCCTAATACAGGGTATCTACACGATTTTTAAGCTCAAATTTAAAGCTTTTTAAAACCTTTTTTAAGATCTTCATAAATATAATTAATACCATATGTGCAGGATAGGTTTTCACAAAAACAAAATTTTTTATAAAATGATTGCCTCTAGATAGATGGAGTCAAAAATAATTGTTATATTTATTTTAATTAATTATTATCAATAAATTATTATATTAAAGAAATAGCACATAAATACATTTTACTGTTTAGATTTTTAAAACGCATTATCTTCTTATCAATCCACCAGTTCATACTTACAGCCCTGCGAGTTTACAGCATAAAAACATGGGTTGATTTTCACTTTGGTGTAAATTAAAACAACAGGCTTATTGAAAATGCAGATTCATTCTCTGCCAGCAGGTGGCACTTTTAGAACAGCAGAAATATACCTGTTCCCCCCGGTAATGGCAGTACACAAAGCAGCGCAGCACCAGACTTTAAAACGAGCAGTGCTCATATTCAGTGAAATCATAGCCTTTTGAAGTTGAATCATCACATTAAGCCATATCACAATTCTGTCTTTCTGTTCCCAGAAACCTCTTGAAATCAAATTAAGACTTTCTTGTAAAATGTAAGTCTTTTTATGGCCTTACATTTGAACTAAATTTAAGGTTTTTTAAGACACTGCAGAAAACCTGTAATATTTTCATTCAGCAAGGATGCACTGAATTGATTAAAGTGACAGTAAAGACTTTTACTGTACATTTTTACAAAAAACTAAATCTATTTCAAATAAATGCTGTTCTTTTGAACTTTCCATTCAACCAAGAATCCTGCACAAAAATATTAAGCAACACAACTATTTTCAACTATGATATATTAAGAAATGTTTTTTGACCGCCAAATCAGCATATTAGAATGATAAATTAAAACCAATTAAATAAAATTAAATACATTTAAAATTACAATTATATTTTATAATATTTCTTTCTTCACTCTAGTTTGATCAAATAAATACGTCCTTGGTGAGAATAAGAGAGTTCTTGCAAAAACATTTTACCAGCCCAAAACTTTTGGACCGCGGTGTGTGTCTATGTGTGTGTAAATATATACATTTTGAATTTAATTTGTGATTTCATTGGAACGGAGAGCGGCCATGCATAGCCCAGCCCTCATATCACTCCAGCATACTGAAAATCCGCAATATTGCCTGAGAAATAGCTAATAAATAAGATAAGTATTAAAATGCATGCCTTTTTTGAGATTTCTACCTCTTGATTTTAACCCTCTTCATGGAATAGTATTTTTTCTCACATTTGAGTTTTTGGGAGAAATACTTCTATAGCTCGGTTGGGGTTCAGCTGCACCGTGCTGAAAGTAGGTAGGATTTACCGATGCTCCCCGCACAGCAAGTTTTCTCTCCCATAAATCACTGGGATATGGAACAGCGAACACCTTCGGATTATTCACATGCAGCGATAGTGAGCTTGGGGAAGAACCTGCCAAAAAAATATTAGATTCACAGCGCATTAACCCACTGCAGTTACCACTACTGTTCTGTTTGTGTTAGTATGATTGATCACCATGGGAACTGATATCCTATCCCACAATATCTGGCTTCCTTTTGCCATTCTCCCCTTCAGAATAGATAGCTTTTAAACAGGTTTTCTCCAGACTGACTTTTACTTAGGATTAATAATGTGAAAAGAGTTTATTTGGACTTAGGTTTTAAACTCAAGCCAGTGAAAATCTACATAACACATGCCTCACAAAAACCTCAATAAACATGAGGTATTTTTTAGAGGGTCACTGGAGGAAATTCGAATTTTTTTTCACCACTCGGGCCAAAAGAGGTTTCTGAATACACCGAGGGAGGCTTTGTTGGCCGTGTTCGTCTCCAGTTGGACAAGATGCCTCACAGCTGTCCTCCATTATGATTGGATACAGCTTTGTAAACCCTCTGGCACAACTGTACGGACGAGATGCAAATGGCAACAATATCTAACTGAATTTGCCAAGTGCAAACTGAGACGATTTTGCAACCCAGAAGTGCGTTTGTGGTTTTTTATTGATTAACTTTGCATTACTAAAATGGCTAGTCTTGCCTTTGCAGTGGGTTATGTTTGCGTTCACATGGTTATGTCCAGATGTGTTAGACAGAGCTTCGAACTACTTCATGTACACTTGTTAAAGTCTCTCGCTAATATAACTGAGTGGAAAGGCTCTTTTGTAATGGTTATTTTTTCCATAGCAAAGCTTCACCATTAGGTTTCACCGTAGCACAACCTTTCTTCCTACTTTCAACACTCAGTCTGCAGCACATTGTGTTCATCTGTTCCCATCTGTACGCATTTTCTGAACACACAAGCATTTCTTTTTATATCCTTTTTTTTTAAATAATGTTCACCACATTCTGCCTTCTGTTTATCATCGAGTTCAGCTTCTTTCTCCATTCGGCCACAAGCATGAAATTCTTATGATTTTTGCTTTTGAATGGTAGAGCTTATGTTTCTGCCTGTGTCATGAATGGTGCCGCCATGGTTACGGCACATGAACAACAAGTGCTGATTCATCTGCCACACATGCTGGTGTCCCAGCTGCAGACTCAAATCATTCCGACGAACGGGCTTTAATCGTGACTGCATCAGCAAAATCATATCAAGCCTTTTAATGACAACATACTTTTTCCATCACCTCACCTCTTCTACATGTACTGTACAACCAGTATATCTACACCCAGAAGCATACATAAACACAGGCATGTTTTCCTCTGTCAATGTCACAATGTCCCGGTCATATTGATAACACCCACTTGCAGCTTTTTTTTTTAAATGTGTATTTGGCTATTTTATGTGATTAATAGGTACTGTATACAAGTACTGCTTCTATCTGTTTGATTTAGAGAGAGCTCCAAAATGTTCTAATAATTATTTCAATAATTTATTTCAAGTCTCACAACAATAGGATCCTAAATGCAGCTGCTTTTGCTTGGATAGTATTGTATTTTTAGGCTTTTATTTATACTACATTTAATTTTAGAATAAACATAATGTTTCTACATTTGCATTTACATTTATTTACCATATAAATGTGTATTATTATATATATATATATATATATATATATATATATAATTAATTTAATACATCCTTGCTGAATAAAGTATGAAGTACTGTCATAAATAAATAAATAAATAAAAAAATAAAAATCTTACTGACCCCAAACTTTGAACATTGGTTTGTATATAAAAAAAAAATTAAATATGATATTTCCCCCCCTTATTTTCTCAAAACAGTTGTGCTGTTTAATGCTTTGGTGAAAACAATAATACATCTTTTTTTCTTTTTTTTTTTAATAGAAAGATCAAAGGAACAGCATTTATTTGAATTTATTTTTCCAATTAATACGTTTATTTTTGATCAATTTAACATACCCTTTCTGAACAAAAGTATTAATTACTATCAAATAAATAAATAAAAATCTCACTGACCCCCAAACTTTTGAACAGTGGTTTTTATATAAAATTACACTACCAGTCAAAAGTTTTGGATATTTAACATTTTTAAAGAAGTCTCTTCTGCTCACCAAGCCTGCATTTATTTGACAGTAAAAAGTTAAAATATATGTTACTATTTAAAATAACTGTTTTCTATTTGAATATATTTTAAAATGTAATTTATTCTTGTGATTTCAAAGCTGAATTTTTTGCATCATTACTCCAGTCACATGATCCTTCAGAAATATGTTCTGATTTGCTGCTCAAAACATTTATTATTTATTATTATGTTGGAAACAGTAGATTTATTAAATAGTAGAGTAGATTTTTTTTTCAGGTTTCTTTGATGAATAGAAAGTTCAGAAGAACAGCATTTGTCTGAAATAGAAATCTTTTGTAACATTATAAATGTCTTTTGATCAATTTAAAGCATCTTTGCTAAATAAAAGTAAATAAAAGCATTTTTTAAATGTGCTCAACTGTTTTAAATATAGATGATACTTTAATAATAATATATTTAAAATTGTATACATCCTTGCTGAATAAAAGTTTTGAACAGTGTTTTGTATGTAAAATTATATTTATGTATACATATGCAAATTTTATATAGCCTATTCATTTTATCACTAAGTGATGTTTCCTGGGAATCAACCCGTGACACAGCAGCACCATATTTTTCATAAGAGTCGAGCTTCAGGAACACGTGCTCTCTACAGTAAACAAAAAGACGATTGGCTCTTTTAACTGAAGGATGGAACGTTTGAGTGTAACATTTTCACCCTCTTATACTATCTCCGCCTGTGTTCTGATGTGCAAGCAGACTGTCTGTCTCACTCACACGCACATTTGTGTATCAGCTTCACGGAAGCGTTGTCCGGCTCTGGCCCTGCCCGAGAGGCGGCTCTCTGAACATCGTTGCTGGCATGCAAATCCAGTGGCTCTGGTTGTCTGCCTCTGTTCTCTCTGTCTCTCTCTCTGTTTTTCTCCGTCTCCTGAGAAGCTTGGAAAGTTCGTTCTGTAGTGCTAGAGAGAGTTAAAGTATGTATTACTCCCCATTCCTGTGTGTTCTCCCCACCTCCTTCTCAAAAGTCTCACTGGCTTTTTGCTCTTTCCACTCACAGAACACAAGGACGGACCAGAGTGGAGGAAAGCTGTGCCCAGCTACACGCAGTCCAGCAGCAGCATGGACTTCCGCAACTGGAACGCGCTGCCACGTGATGAGAGCCAGGAGCCTCTGCCCAAGAACTGGGAGATGGCCTATACGGAGACGGGAATGGTCTACTTTATAGAGTAAGTCCTGTTTGCCAAGTAGGACATGTACTTGGTCCTTTCAACCTATCAGATTTTAGTGTTTGATATTCGGCCTATGTTTAGTTGACACAAATGTTGTTCCAGGGACTGGTTAGTTACATGTGCTTAAATGGTTTTTTTTTTTTTCTTTCTTTTTTTCAGCTATTTAATTTTACTTCTGCCTATAATAAATAAGCAGAAATAAGCAAAATCTGTTCTTTTGTGCCCCTTGAATGCAGTGCAAATTAAATATTGCTCTTCTTATCTGGGAAGCTAAATGGGGAGAAAATTATACACATGTAATTTAGAAATGGGCCACTGAATGAAAAATTATTTTTAATGTCAGTGCAATTTGCAGATTTGCTAGTTAATTTGCTTGATTGTGTCAATTTTGTGTACCAGGTAAAGTTTTTTTTTCTTTCTTTTTTTGGCCAAAAGTATACAAAATATAAAAATATATTGTCAAAATTATTGCATTTATGATTATTAAAAAAATATTTTATAAAATGAATTTCATTAAACAATATTTATTAGAATTTTTTATATTTTTAATCATTTTTATTTTATTTTATTTTTGAGTGATAAGACATGCAGCATATCCAAGAGTATATACTTAAATATGAACTTACATAAATGCTGTTGTTTTGAACTTTCTGTTCATAAAAAATCCTGAAAAAAGTGACATGGTTTCCACAATAATATTAACCAGCACAATACAGGAAATGCTCAGAAATGTTTCCTAAGCATCAAATCAGCATGTTAGAATGATTTCTGAAGATCATGTGACACTGAAGACTGGAGTAATGATGCTACAAATTTGGCCTTGCATCATAGGAATAAATTACATTTTAAAATATAATAAAATAGAAAACTGTTATTTTAAATTGTAATAATATTTAACAATATTACTGTATTTTTAATCAAATAAATACAGCCTTGGTGAGCATAAGAGACTTTGTAGACAAAAAATATTACCAACCACAAACTTTTGCAAGTATGTTCTTAAATTGTATAGTTCTATAAGTATACAGATGTATAGGTTGAATACAGTCTGATCCCACTACATCCGCTATTCTTGGCCTCGGGGCAGTAAAGTGTCCATCGGATACACACGACTGAATCTTGACGGTAGCAGAATGTTTTTTTTCCACGTACTGTTTCAGGTATGCTGTGTATTTGTGAATGCTACTATTTAACGTACTGCTTTTGGCATACTCTATAGAAGGGAAGTTTATGGATCATGCAGAAGTTGTGTTGTGTAACAAAGAACAATTTGTGGGTCCATCTTTTCAAATTTCTCCTATGATTTACTGTAACCAAGGCCAGATGTAGACAGCAGCTCTCCAGCTAAAGGCTCACTCGGTAAACAGGAACTCCGGAGCTCTTGCAGACATATCAAGCATGAGAGACCGCTGGGAATTAAAACGGCTCTTCTCTCGCATGCTGACACTGAGGCTAGCTTACATTTTGCCAGCGTCTTCCTTTCAGTGTCCATTACCTGTGCCTGTGGTCGCAGCTCTTAACCAAGCATCTCTGCTGTCCACACAGAGGAAGAGAGAGCCAGCAAATCAATACTTCATTCTCTGAACAATGCAAACAATCGGCTAAATGGAGCCTTCCCAGCGGGCCTCGCTTCCACACGCGTGTCTGTCTGCATGAGTCTCGGAGGACTAGCTGCACCTTGTCATGAATATTTCAGATTTTAAACACATTTGACAACTAAAGTGGTTTTTGAAAAGGTCTTGCTGATGTTTTAATGTGATGAGTAGGTTTTTACTTTTTGGCCCAACAGTAATTTTGCCTTTTTATAACCCATATTACATAGTATTTATTATAATTTCTTCAAATATATATATATATATATATATATATACACACACACACACATACACTACCAGTCAAAAGTTTTTGAATGTTTTTAAAGTCTCTTCTGCTCACTAAGCCTGCATTTATTTGATCCAATTACAGCAAAAACAGTAAAACTTTGAAATATCTTTACTATTTAAAATGACAGATTTCTATTTGAATATATTTTCAAATGTAGTTTATTTCTGTGATTTCATAGCTGAATTTTTAACATCATTACTCCAGTCACATGATCCTCCAGAAATCATCTGAGTATAGTTTTTTTGGATGAATAGAAAGTATAGTGCTGAACAGCATTTGTCTGAAATAGAAATCTTTCTTTATCTTCACTTTTGATCAATTTAAAGCATCCTTGCTAAATAAAAGTATTAATTTCTATAATTTCTTTCCAAAAAAAAAGCTTTTGAATATAGTGTATAATGTTACAAAAGTGTTTTGTTTCTGATAAATGCTGATCTCTGGATCCTGCTATTCATCAAAGAATTTTATAAAAAATGTACTCAAAAAATAGTGATATTAATAATATTAAAAAATGTTTCTTGAACAGCAAATCAGCATATTAGAATGATTTCTAAAGGATCATGTGACACTGAAGACTGACATAATGATGCTGAAAATTTAGCTTTGATCAAAGGAATAAATTACATTTTAAAAAATGTTCAAATAGAAAACGTATAAATTATAAAAATTAAAAAAGTAAAAATATTTCACAGTACTACTGCTTTTGCTGTAGGCACGCTTGGTGAGCAGAAGAGAATTCTTTAAAAAACATTAAAAATCTTACTGTTCAAAAACTTTTGACTGGTAGTGTACACGCACAGTGGAGATCAAAATTAGAGATAAATCTATAAATACTTGATTTTTCTGAAATGCTGTTAATCTTTATTGCTCAAAATTGGAAGGAATATCGGGTTTAGGTATACCATTGTTCTACTAACATGTTTGACAAAATAACCTTGGAATGTCAACAACAACAAAAAAAAATATTATTTTTTGTAAAACACAGTGATCAAAATTAGAGAACAATAACTGCTGTAGCACGAAAGATGATTACAACTTATATTTTGGAGGGTTACAGCTGTCAGAAATTAGTAGGATGTTTAGAGGCTTTTGCTTTGAATGACTTCAGCACATCTCCAGCTGCAGGACATCACTAGTTTCTCACACTGTGCTAGTGTGACCTTAGTCCACTCTCTTACGTGTTTTGGTAACTGTAGTGCATTTCTTATCCATAACTTTATCACCAACAATTTTCCAAAGATTTTCAGTTGGCTTTAGATCAGGACTCTGGCCCAGCCATTTCATATTTTCAGTGTTCTTAGCTTCAAGAAACTGCTTTACCAATTTGCTGTGTGACAGGGGCATTGTCTTGCATGAAAATTGCAGGGTGATTGGGAGATGCTTGCAAGGAAAGAACTGCATGTTGCTGAAGGAGGTTCTTCATCCCCCAAATCATGACACGTCCTCCTACACCTCTCACTGACTACTTTACATACTTGAGCTTCAGTTTTTTGCAGTTTAATGACAAACAAAATGTTTCCCATCAGGCCCAAATAAATTAAACTGGCTCTCATCACTAAAGTAAACCTTGGACCAGTTCTCCTTTCTCCACACAACATGCTCCTCAGCAAAGGTCAGCTTAGCTTTTAGATCCTTTCTGCTGATGAGAAGCTTGGTCACTGCAGAGTGTGCTTTAAGTCCAACTTCTCTTACCAAGACCCGTTCAACACTGAACTGGCAAGCAATTCCAGCTGCAGTGTTGAACCCATTCAACATTAAGAGTCTCGACATTATCCTGTCTTCTTATGCATTTGTCTTACGTGGATGACCAGCCTTTTTGGGGGACTTGAATGAATTGGTGTCATTGTAAACCTGCAAAATTCGAGAAATAACAAATAACAAAGTCACCTGTCACCTTAGAGCAGCCCACCATCTTGCAATCTCAGTGAAAATTGGAGAAATGCTGCCAGTTTAATAGAGTTTGTCCGATAGTTACCAAAATTAGCACCAGGTGCCAGATTAACACCAATAACTAGGTATTTGTAAGTGTTTTCTAATTTTGATCAAAGTTCTTTTTCAAATATTTCAGTTAAGATTTTTATACTGTGCTTCAGAATCGATAAATTTATGAAATATGCTTTAAAACTGCCCGTCTACTCCTCTTAAAATAACTTCAGGGCAACTTTAAAAGGCAACTTATTCTGTACGTCTATGAATGTGATTCACATTTATAATCTGTGACAGTTTGAGAAATATTTTAAACAGGTCTTGATACAAGATCGCAATATTTCCATGTACCTCCAAGTGTACACATGGTTGAAAATCACAGCTTTGAAAATATGAAAAACATCTTGCCATCTGGCGTTAGCAATCGTTGAGTAGCTTTATTGATGGTTTGTGTCATTTTTACATTGTTGCAGTCAGCTATAGTCATTTTTCTGTTGTTTTATGAGTGTTACACTGTTAAGCTATGCTCAGAAAGGCTTTCAGGTGTTTGTTTACTAATACTTGTTTCCCTTTCTGTGTAGCCATAATACCAAGACCACGACCTGGCTCGACCCACGACTGGCAAAGAAAGCCAAGCCTCCTGAAAAATGTGAGGATGGAGGTAAGACAGAGTTTGTTCATGAATCACACATAAGAGTAAACAGACCCTAGCTGAGCTGCGAGACATTAGCCTCTCTCTCTCTCCGGCCTGCCTGACTAATGGCTCACGGGAGACATGCTGAGAGCCCATCAGAGTGTCATCTCACAGAAGCAATCCCAGCACCACTTTTTGCAATGGCCACGTACGTCTGTGTCAGGATGGTGGCTCCCCCACACCTCTCACATCACAGGGAAAGATAACAAGTCATTTTCCGTACAGCTTGCTAATACCTGCACCCCCTGCGTTTCCTCGCCGCTCAGCCTTCTGATCTCCTCTCTGGCCAAATATGCGTGTAAATCCAGCCAGACTTCTTGACCTACCTGGTATTTGGCTTCTCAGAAATTCAGCGTCGGAAAATCAGACCCCCTGGTGTCAAGCACGCGGGTGATTTGCATCTGTTCTAGCTGTCTCTGATATGCCTGTCTGATTCTCCGCAGAGCTTCCATATGGCTGGGAGAAGATTGAGGACCCGCAG
Source organism: Labeo catla (assembly GCA_012976165.1). Classification (NCBI taxonomy): domain Eukaryota; kingdom Metazoa; phylum Chordata; class Actinopteri; order Cypriniformes; family Cyprinidae; genus Labeo; species Labeo catla. The sequence goes on along the minus strand of VONZ01000407.1, from coordinate 239,605 downwards.
TACGGGACTTATTATGTGGAGTGAGTATGCTCGTATCATTTATTGTCTAGTAAGAATGATGAATAGCACGTTTTTATCCACAACATCTTGGTTTGCAATAGATTTAAGCTTTCCGTTGCTCACTTGGTTTTGCCTTTATCTTTTTTCCATTTAATTTCTTTTTAAATCCATTTTTTCCAGAGTAAAAAAACAATAAAAGCTTAAAGGGAGTGTAACCTTCTTCCTTAACCAAAGGAATCACTCATTACAAAAGTAATGAAAGTAATGCAACTTATATGAGTTGTTTGATTTATGTAGATGACATCAGAATGCCAAGTCACTACAGCATCATGTGCAATATGAAGTAAAATTTGAATACTTGCAACCTTGAGTGCAAAAAACACCAAAATTATTATTATTGTTTTTTTTTTACTTGGATATAAACAAGTTAAGTCATCTAATTTCACTCACATTGCTAATAAAATAATTATAAAAAAAAAAATGCCAGTTATTTAAAGTATTAGATTTTTGTTCATCCAATTAAAAAAAATATGGTTAAAATTCTTTATTGTAAATTATATTATATTATATTATATTATGAAGCACCAAACAGGAAATAATATATTATAATATATTATAACTACATATTCACAATTTACATTTATATATTCAGATTGATTTCTATATATTCATGATTTACATTCATATATTAAGATTTTTATCTTTATATTTTGTTTTACATTTATATGTTCTGATTTATAAATAAATAAATTTGTATTTATATATTCGAATTTTATATAATTATTTACTGTTTGCCGCTTCATAATATATTATATTATATTATATTATTGTAAGTTCTTAATTAATCTGTAATAATTTAAATATTACAGTATGTGAATAATATATATTATAAATTTTATATATAACAATCTAAAATGAATGACAATCTGTAAATTAAATTAATTAATTAATTAAAATTATAAATTTAAAGTTATGGGAAAAAGTAGCAGATATTTGTTCACCTAATTAAAATGTAGTTTAATTGCAAATATATTATATTATATTATGTTATATTATATTATTGTTAGCTTTTCATTAAACAGTAGCATAAATATTGCAGTATGTATATAATATATATTATACATTTTCTGTATAACAATCTATAATGACTATCTATAATGTCTATAATAACAATCTATAATGTTTTCAGAAATGATTTAGTCTTTAAATTCACTTACACTGGTATTCTATTTATTAGCAATATATAATTTTAAAATGTGCACAAAATGTATCCATTCTGAGCACCTGATTACTTTAATACATAGTTTATTAATATTTTTCTGATATAGAAGGCAAATCCTGATATCATACATCAAATGTCACCTATCGATCTTCGTGTTGGCTGGATTTGCTAATTTTCTGCTCTCAAAGCATTGTGGGATATTGAAGTTGTTGACAGGACAGCCGTGGGCTTTCGGAAGCGGATACAGGATTTGATTTTAATGGCATTTATTTTGTGTAAGGTCAGTCCCCGCTGTGCCAGGATATTTATGCAAAGGAGGTCAACAAAACATTGTTTTATTTTTGATTTAAATATGGCTTGGCACAGTCTCATTATTCTCTGCCTGAATTATCAAACCGGGAAGTTCAGCAGTCAGATGAGAGCACTCAGTCTCTCGCTCTCTGTGGATTGGGTGGATAAGTCTCTGCATGAGTCACACACAGCAAAAGCACAAACAGTACCTTTCTTCTACAAAATTCGCAGCACGCCGACTGGTTTTGTGAGGCATCCATGGCTGTTAAAAGCCTTCCTCAGGTGCAGTCACGACCGGCAGGTACAGCAGTTAAAACGAAGTAACACAATGCAGACGAGCTGCTTTTTTCACTTCATGTGAACCTGTAGGGTGGGAGGGGCCGTATGTGTTAGGATAAAACAACACACCACAGCACTGAGCCTCAACCTCTACAGAGGAAACGCATGTGCTGTGAAGCTTGTGTCTCTGGAAAGGCTTGCCAAGGTAATATTGATTCATTTCGGCAGCTAACAAACAAGAAAACAAATGTGGTGGTTGTAGAGGAGAGCTTATGCGTGCAGCAATTACAGATGGGTTTGAAACACGGCTGTTCTGTGGTACTTTTAATCAAGGATGTTTTTGCAATGTTTTCTGATTATTTCAAAAGGTCATGAAACAAAATTATCAATGTTTAAGTCTTATTTTCCAGTAAAAACATCCTTATTAAAAAAAGATCAATTCTAAAGTCAGCATGAAACTAACCCTATTGACTTTCTTAATGTACTCTACTAGTTTTATTGCAAACTATTAATCTCGGCATGATTTTTTTTTTTTTTTACAAAAGAACTAAATATTTGTCTTCATAATTTCTCTTCATAATCTTTAATCAAAATGTAGTAACTTCCTCTAAAACAGCTTTTTTTTTTTTTCATTTTATGAAAAAAAACTACTGGATAATGTTGCTTTTGCAAACTCAGTTTGTACTTTTTTTTTATCCTGTTTTATTCAAATATGTCACATTGTGAAAGTAAGAACAGTTCACATTAACCTCAAAATTTGTTATATTTTGTGAGATGTATTTTAACACTAACAAAACATTGTCAAGAAATATTCTCTGAAAACGTCTTATTTTAAAGGGTTAGTTCTCTCAAAAATGAAAATTCTGTCATTAATTATTCACCCTCATGTCGTTCCAAACCCATAAGACCTTTGTTCATCTTCAGAACACAAATTAAGATATTTTTGATTAAATCAGAGAGCTTTCTGACCCTGCATAGACAGCAAGATTCCTTCCACGTTCAAGGTCTAGAAAGGTACAAAATAGTCAAAATAGTCCATGTGACATCAGTGGTTCAACCATAATTTTATGAAGCTACCAGAATATTTTTTGTGTGCAAAAAAAACAAAAACAATGACATTATTCAACAATTCTTCTTCTCTGCGTCACCCTAGCACCATATTGGAGAGTATCACGATACGTACGCTAATTAATGACAGAGTTTTCATTTTTGGGTGAACTAACCCTTTAAACCTTGCTTTTCAGTAGGTTTATCTTATTTTAAGGGTGTTTAATCGTTCTAAAATATTTTCAAATACTGATAAAATACTTCAGTTAAAGTCCTTGATCTAGTCTTTTCAAAGTTGTGTAGTTGAAAGGCTTGCGTGCTTCCCGAGTCAAACCAGTTCATGTCATTATTCCAAGTTTCTGTCTCCGTATGTTGTTTATTTTTCTGTTCGTTCACCAAATTTCTGTGGTAAAGGAAAAAGTGACTGCCTGGTTAGCAGACGACAAACAGGAAGAGACGCATGCGCACAGTGCCTTACCTTTTGGCTCTGATACGGTTTTGTCCTTTACAAAAGACTGTTTGCATAAACAGATAAGCATCGCTAATGTTCTCTACTCTGAGTGTTTGTGCAAGCGTGTGTGTCATTGTATCTGCCCTCTCCGGTCCTTCGCGCTGACTGTCTCACTCTTTCCTTTAGCCACATCAACCAGAAGACTCAGTTTGAGAATCCAGTGCAGGAAGCCAAGAAGAAACTCGGCCAGGACGCGTCTCCAACCAGTCAGCCAATAGCAGCGGTCACAGGAGCAGTACCGACGCCCTTAAGTAAATCTTTAAAATTTGTTTTGCTTTATTCCACATTTCCTACTACTTCAGTTTTTGTGTATTTAATTTTATCTCAGGATCCTTTGAGTAGGAAGTTCAAAAAGAACTGTATTTATTTGAAATCTATTTTTTTAACAATATAAAAAGCCTTTACTGTCTCTTTTGGTCAATTGATGTGTCCTTGAGAGAACAGAGTTCTAAAAAAACTGCTTAAACCCGCCTAAGGTGGTCTAAACTGCTTTAAACTAGTCACAGCTGGAGTTTAGTTGGTCGGCTATGTATTCTTTTTTCCCGACCAACTAATACATATGTATAACTCCATTAAAACCATCAAAACAATACAACCTTAGGCTGATTTTTCTCAGCAATGGTGATAGGAAGCAATTCAGTGAGAATGAGATCAGGAACAGCCACATGCAAACTATTTCCTATTGCATTGTCATGTAGTATTTCTGTCCTCACTGAAAGTGAAAGAACAACATATGTGACCCTGGACCACAAAACCAGTCATAAGTGCCAGTTTTTTTAAACTGAAATTCATACCTCATCTGAAAGCTGAATAAAATAAGCTTTCCATTGGTGTATGGTTTGTTAGGATAGGACAATATTTGACTGAGATATTTGAAAATCTGGAATCTGAGAGTGCAAAAAAATCAAAATATTGAGAATATCACCTTAAAAGTTTTCCCAATCAAGTTCTTAGCAATGCATTACTAATCATAAATTAAAGGAGAAATTCACTTCCAGAACAAACATTTACAGATAATTTACTCAGCCCCTTGTCATACTCATCCCTTGTCAGTGTCTTTCTTTCTTCAGTCGATAAGAAATTATGTTTCTTGAGGTAAAAAATTCAGGAATTATCTCCATGTAATGGACTTCAATGGTGCCCCCAGGTTTGAACTTCCAAAATGCAGTTTAAATGCAGCTTCAAATGGTTCTAAATGGTCCCAGCCGAGGAAGAAGGGTCTTATCTAGTAAAACGATCAGTCATTTTCAAAACAAATTGACAATTTCTAAACTTTTTAACCTCAAACACTTGTCTAAGTCTGTGTGAAAAACTCCCATCTCGTTTTCTAGCCCAGCTTCAAAATTGTCCTACATCGCTGCAGAAGTACCAACCCAGTGTTTACAAAGTGTACATGCAAGGAAGATAAAACGCCCTTTACAAAAAAAAGGAAGAACAGCGATGTAGGACGATTTTGACGTTGAAGAAGAAACCGAGGAGGGAGCTTTTCGACACACCCTAACTGTATTGACCCGGATTACACAGACTACCCATGTGCATTGCAGAGGCGAGACAAGATGAGCATTTGAGGTTAAAAAGTATATAAATTGTCAATTTGTTTTGAAAATGACCGATTGTTTCGCTAGATAAGACCCTTTTTCCTCGGCTGGGATCACTTAGAGCCCTTTGAAGCTGCATTAAAACTGCATTTTGGAAGTTCAAACTTGGGGGCACCATTTAAGTCCACTATATGGAGAGACATCCTGAAATGGTTTCCTCAAGAAACATATTTTCTTATCGACTGAAGAAAGGTAGACATAAACATCTTGGATGACAAGGGGGTGAGTACATTATCTGTAAATTTTCATTCTGGAAGTGAACTTCTCCTTTGAGTTTTGATATATTTACGATAGGAAATTTACAAAATATGTTCATGGAACTTGATCTTTACTTAATATCCTAATGAATTTTGGCATAAAGTCAAAATTTTGACCCATACAATGTAATGTTGGCTATTGCTACAAATATACCCGTGTTACTTACAACTGGTTTTGTGCTACAGGGTCACATATTAGCTAACTACAACATATTTTTGTTTATTATGAAGGTGGCAGAGCTTGATTTTGCACCAGTGTGATTTCAGCGATGCAGAACCAGCCATAAAAACCAAGCAACAGTCAGATCTTGTCAGGGTCGTGATTTGTTAGGACAAAAACTCAGATTAGCATGGAACAGACTGGTTACAACTGGTTAGGTCATGGTTTAAGTGAGAAGTGAGCTTATAAACCTCAGGTGTTAGTTTAAGCAAAGGCAGATTATTTCCATCAGAAGGAGATAACCAACATCTGTGTTTAATATGATCTCAGATGATCCTGGAGGCTCAGAGCTCCTTTCGTCATACACAGCAATTCTGTCAGCTAGCGTGTGTTTGTTTTTACCATCTGTGTGTGTATTTATGTGTGACCGTGTACTTGTTCAGTTACGCTCACCTGCGCCGGCTTTTATATATTTATGCATGCGTTCCACTTTGTTGCTGGTGTTTCACTATTGATTTAACATTACACATCCTTGTTCTGTCTTCTAATGTGACACTAAGCAGTAGCTCTGTCTCTTTCGTTTTCACTTTTTCAGCTTTTTTTCTTGTTTGCAATAGGTGTTTGCTTACGTCTCGGGTTTCAAAGCACGAGTTTACACCTGGTGTACTAATACACGTTCTGTGTCCCAATTTGCATACTGTCTGTCCTAAATAGGATGCAAGATCAGAGTACATTGAAACGTCCTGATCATTTACTCACCCCTGTGTCATGCAAGATGTTCATGTCTTTCTTTCTTGAGTTGAAAAGAAATTGAGGTTTTTGAGGAAAACGTTCCAGGACTTTTCTTGATATAGTGGACTTCAGTGGGGATCAACGGGTTGAAGGTCTAAATTGCAGTTTCATTGTAGCTTCGAAGGGTTCTACACGATCCCATCCCAGGATTAAGGGTCTTATCTAATGAAGCAATCTTAAAAAAATACAAATTTCTGCAATTCGCCTGCGGGACTTTACGCATCATTCGTGGTTAGTTCCTCGTCTGTGTATTTTGGTTCAAAAAGGTATGGTAGGAAAAAGTCTTAATTTTTCCTCCAACTTCAAAATCATCCAACGTCGTTGTTTTACCTTTTTTTTCAATAAAGGGCATTTGACTTTATTAAAAAAATGACATGTTCGCTTTGTAAACACTGGGTCAGCACTTCTGTCTGCGTCATTCGCAGAGCTGGGTAGATTACTTACAAATTGTAATCCGTTACTGATTCCAAATTACATTGCAAAAATTGTAGTTAGTAACGTAATCCATTACTTTACACATTTTAGGTAATATAATCAGATTACTTTTAGATTACTTTTGATCTAACTTGTTTATCACATTGATTTAAACAGGATAATCTGATACCATATTGACATAAAAATACAAAGAGTAAGAAAATATATTCCATTTGTTATTACCAACATGAAGTGCGTTAAACCTTGTATTACTTCAAGGCTTCCCAAACTGCTGTATTTGAAAGAACTATAGTGGTTTTATGAGCTTAATGAAAAGCTAATAATTAATTAAATCAGAAAAATTAAAATTAAATTAAAATAAATAATTTTAAAATTAATAAAAATAAAAAACTTCCTGAAAAAAATGAAATATTGTATTTGTTTGCCTACATGTCATGTGACCATAACCAACATCAGAGAACCAATGAACATAAATGTGATACTTAAATATTAAAATATTTATTTTAAAATCTCAGGGGTACTTCAAGTAAATATATTAGGTGACAAAAAAGTTGGTGTGAATTTATGCATTTTAATGTGTTTGAAAGGCAAAAGCCTTCCAAAAACATGGTTAAATAACATACAGACTGATCATTAAAATATATTCATCAGTAGTTGATGCAGTGTTCCTAAAAATGAAATGATTTTAGTAAATCTGTGTCGCCTCCTGAATAATGACTGACCTTTATGTAAATGTTCATAAAACTGGAAGACTTTTTGAATGTATATAAACTGTAGGAAAATTTAAAAGATGAAAAAGAAGAATTGGGGAGAATCAATAAATCATGAATAATTTATTGCTGTTGTGTAAATAATATGTAATCATGTAATGTAAATAAGTAACTGTAGCCCAGTTACAAGTGTTTTAAAATATAATTTCTAATTACAAGTACTTGTTTTTTCTAATCTGATTACGCAATCCAGATTACATGTAATCAGTTACTACCCAGCTCTGGTCACGTGTGACCTTTCCAATGTAATGCGTGACATGGAGCTAGTGCAAGACAAGCATTTGTGGTTAAAAAGTGTATAATTTTTACTTTTTTTTTTAGAAAATGACCAATTGTTTTGCTAGATAAGACCCTTATTCCTTGGCTGGAATTGTGTAGAGCTCTTTGAAGCTGCATTGAAACTGCAATTTGAATCTTCAGTCCACTATATGGAGAAAAATCCTGGAATGCTTTCCTCAAAAGCCTTAATTGCTTTTCGACTGAAGAAAGACATGAACATCTTGGATGACATGGGGGTGAGTAAGTTATCAGGAAATTTTAATTTTGGAAGTCGAGCTCTATCATCCACTGCCTGGTCCGTTATCGTATTTCTATCCTGTTGAATGATTGCACTGTATGATAGATTTCGGCTGGCCAACACATGACTGAGTTCGGTTGTTCAAAGTTAAAACAGACTTAGGCTGTTTGTTGTTTGGACTCCCTGAGCGTCACTGTCTCCTGTGTGTTCCAGTGTCCTCTGAGCATTGATTTTGTCCTCCTATCCCCTCTGGAAGGCTGGCAGTGGACGTCTGTTCTGTCTCATTAGTGAAAGCGCACGCAGCCCCCCCACGCTATGCTCTGTTAGCTGGCCAAGACAATTTAATGAGTGGATGGTGATGCCTAGCTGAGAACAGGACAGGGACGATAAATATAAATAAAAATATAAACCAGTCATGCAGTGTTTTGAGAGGATAATCAGAAATTATAACCATAACTATACAATTCTTCCAACAATTATAGTGGTAATGACAAAATTCATGCATTTTACTTGTTTTGTTCATATACTCAAGCAATTCTAAAACAATTTAAACTCTTGCTGCTTGTGCATTTCAGTCATTTTCTACAGCACACACACTTGTATGTAGGCATACAGTACCTTTAATTACTCAACTCTGACATTTCATAATCTGCTCGCCCTATGAGATAAACAATAACCCTTTATGCGTCAGAACCATAATAAGGTGAAGATAACACCTTTTCCCAGAATTCCCTAACTAGCTGAATGTGAAAACGGAAGTACATGGCAGAGAGGGATAAATCTAATATGCAAGAATGAGTTTGTGTGTACCTGTGTCCAACAACTAATTCACACACACTTGTAGCTCACAGTTCAAATGTGTGCCATGGTTATTACAATCAACATAATTCGTTTCATAGGGCCAGTCCAACTCATCAATGTGGCTGTTATGCAAATCCAATTCCCACCACACATGGTGAGATATCCATCCCTGCTCTCCTAATGAGATTGATGTGGCCTCATCTGATGCTGCTGGCACTCTCAAATGAGACAAGAAAAAAACTAAAACCGCTGGGCTAGAAATGACTGTAATTAGTCTGCGATCCGCCACTTAGAGCTGATTCAGAGTCAGTCTTGAACACCATCTTAAAGGGACAGTTCAGCCAAAAAGTTGCCATCGATTTGGAGCGACATGAAGGGGAGTAAATGATGACAGAACTGGGTGAGCAGTGTCTTTAAAGGGATAGTTCACCCAAAAATGAAAATTCTGTCATTAATTACTCACTCTCATGTCATTCCAAACCCGTAAGACCTTCGTTCATCTTCAGAACACAAATTAAGATATTTTTGGTGAACCAATAGACTATTTTAACCGTGTCCTTACTACCTTTCTGGGCCTTGAACTTAGTAGTTATGCTGCTATCTATGCACGCTGTAAAAACAATAAAAAACAATTTGTTGAGTCAACTTAAAATAATTTGTTACCCTGCTGCCTTAAAATGTTAAGTTCAGTCAACTCAAGTAAGTTTAGTCACCTTGAAATGTTAAGTTGTACTAAGTGACAACAAAGTTGACTTAACCAAAAATTTGGTTTGTTAAACTTAAAAGCTGGGTTTGTTACCCAGCTGCCTTAAATTTTTTACTTGAATCAACTCAAATACCTAAGTTGTAACATTTCAAGTTGACTAAACTTTTTTGAGTTGACTGAACTTAAAATTTTAATGCAGCGGGGTAACAAATTATTTTAAGTTGACTCAAATTGTTTTTTACAGTGCCAGAAAGCGCTCGGATTTCAGCAAAAATATCTTAATTTGTGTTCCGAAGATGAACGAAGGTCTTACAGGTTTGTAACCACATGAGGGTGAGTATTTAATAACAAAATTTTCATTTTTGGGTGAACTATCCCTTTAAGAAAACTAGAAGCAGAAGCTCAAGTCTGCTCAAACGCTTGAGGTAAAATGATGATATTCAGACAGTCAAACTATGTTTAAACAATAAAATACAATTAGATTATGCAGAGTTGAGAAAGACTAAACTTGTTGAGCAGCATGAAATGGATACTTTCTACACATCATTTCCATAGTCCTCCAGGGGTTTTTGTAATATCCTGTAATTGTAGAATGAAATTTTAGAAATATGCAATATTCCCCTCAAGAACTAGAAATCATTATCATCATCTTTGGTTAAGTAGAGAATGATATCCAAAATTATAGTGCATTATTTCAAAACTATTATGCATTATTTCAATGGGTTGTGTTTGGTTATTCTTTTGTTTTGTTTTGTTTTGAAAGAAATTAATACTTTTGTAAAGCAAGAATGCATTAAATTAATCAAAAGTGACAAAGACATTTATAAGTCTTGGCCTTTTAAACTTTCTGTTTGACTTTGTTATACTTTTCCAGCTGTTTTCAATATTAATAATAATAAGAAGAAGAAGAAGAAGAAGAAATGTTTCAAGAGCAGCAAATCAGCATATAAGAGTGTTTTCTGAAGGATCATGTGACACTGAAATCAAAGTAATGATGCTGAAATGTCGCCTATTTATTAATGAGATTTTAAAATTAGGGCTGTCAAATGATTAATCGTAATTAATCACATACAAAATAAAAGTTTGAGTTTGCCTAATATATGTGTGTGTAATTATTATGTATATATAAATACAAACACATTCATGTATATATTTAAGAAATATTTAAAAGTATATGTTTATTATAATTTTTATATAATTTTATTATTATTATTTTGCACATAACATATTTCTCTTAAATATATACATTAATTTGTGTGTATTTATATATACATAATAACTACACACAGTACACACATATATTATGCAAACTTTTATTTTGTATGCGGTTAATTGACGGCCCTATTTAAAATAAATTTAAATATTATTATTTAAAAACAGTTATTTTAAATTGTAATAATATTTCACAATATTACTATTTATTTTATTTTTATTTATATTTCAGTTTGAAATAAGCCTTAGTGAGCATAAGATACTTACTTAAAAAAAAATTTAAAAATCATATTGACCCAAACTTTTGAATGGTGATGCAGTTGAACTTTAAACCTCCTTATTAAGAGCCTGTGATTGCTGACATGCTGAAATGACCTTCCAGGAATTAGCAGTAAAGTAATATAATTTAATACACTGCATAATGCTGTGTAATAAATGATCTGTCATAAAAATGACCACAAAATAAACATCAGTGTAGCTTAAATTACTTCTCGTTTTGTAGCGTTCTCAAAAGTCATGTTTATGTCAGTGTTTAAAGTTTATTTATAGTAGTTCATCTTGGTGGGGTCGCCATGGCAACATAATTAATACACTTGACAAATTTGCATGTGCTCACTGACCCCACAAATTGGTTAAAGAAAAAAAAGGCTGATTATCAGCTCATCCGAGGGCAATTTATCTGACGAAAACATTACCAAATGTTGCCTGAGCATTTTCTTAGTGGTTATTAATTAGGAGATCTTAACCCAGAACTCTTATGAATATGCTGTTGTGAGGGTAAATGGTTTAGGGGTGATTAAGGAAGAGTGTAATGAATGGACTACGATAATTAATTGAAGTGCATGTGGATATATACAGAACAATCCCACTATCACTCATTTAGTGATGTATCTTTTACTCTCTCTCTATTGCTCTCTCTGCTGCATTATTCAGAATGAATGACTAATGGAATCCAGACCTTCCTCCTTTCCTCTAGTTCTCTCAGTGACTCTGTACTCATCTTGTTTTCGTGACCGTTTCAGTAGTGGAGTAATAGGCACCGCATGAACAGTTCAGATTAAAGTGAAATTCTTGTTTTTATGGAAAATGTAAGTTTTTAGTATAAAAGATTTATCCGTGCACATCATTACTTTTTTAAATTTATGTGCCCTCTTTACTCAAAGTAAATTCTTCCTTACAACGACCTCCTTTTCTCTTTACCTGCACAAGGACGGGACATCCTGTCACTCACATGAGACTGCAGCGATAGCAAATGACAACGATCCAATTCATTCCCAATAGACCAGATTAAATCCCGCCCTACTTTTTTCTGTTTCACTGCATACACGTCACAATAGGGAAGAAACGACAATCGCAACTTCTGTTTCACGCCAATTTTAAAAAGGAACTTAACTCATTTTGACAAACTGTGGAGGTTTCTATACAAACAGCGCATTTAAAACTACATACACTTAATCTTGCCTTGTAAACAAGCTTTAAATTGTTAGTTTCACATACTTGCTCTCTCTCTTCTTTTAGATGAAGCTGCTTTAAGGGGATTCACACGGGACCCATCTCAGCTGCAGGGTGCTATCTTGCGCACAAGTCTGAAGAAGAGTCCTCAGGGCTTTGGTTTCACCATTATCGGTGGAGACCGACCAGATGAATTCCTTCAAGTGAAGAACGTCCTGAGAGATGGACCCGCCGCACACGATAACAAAATCGCTTCGGGTAAATCCGCTTGGCTTCTGTTCATTAGAGGGGATATATCATGAAAATCTGACTTTTTCCATGTTTAAGTGCTGTAAACGGGTCTCTGGTGTATCCACCAAACCAGAAAATGTGGGAAAGGGCAACCAACTCCTCAGAGGAGACAAGAGCGCAGTGGATTTATTGATTTACAGATCTAATATAAACGTGATTTCTTTCCCAGCTGTTTACCTTCAGACACAACCGATTGTTTTTGTAACTCGTGTTTTTAACATAAACTTGTGTGTATTTGACAGTTTAAGCGCAATAAGACATGAAAGAGAAATTAGTTTAGTACTCACATGCTGTGTGACAGCCTCTTTCTGTGCGTGCTTCAGATGTGTGCGCTCCGAAAACCCTCTATTAGAAGTTTAAACTAATATGGTTTTAAAAACGCATGATTTCAGTGTGATAGACATGATAAACAAAACCAAACAGATGTTTTTTAGCAGAGCATCTGAGGTACAAGCTGTAAAGGCACAGCCCTATTCTGGAAAAGGGGGCGGGGAGCAGCAGCTCATTTGCATTTAAAGGCACATGCACGAAAACAGCGTGTTTCTGCTTGCACTCAAAATTGGCATTTTCAAAATGATATAATAAATAATCTGTGGGGTATTTTGAGCTGAAACTTCACAGACACGTTCTGTGGACACGTGAGATTTATATTACGTCTTGTGAAAAGGGACATAATAAGTTCTGAGGCAACTTGTTGCTTATTTTATCAATGCCGATAAGCCATCAGGTAATTTGACCCAAATATAGTTATGCACATTAACACCCTGGATCATTCGTGTCTATCGTCACAGTCTCGAATGGTAGCATCTCTGGTGTGTTGCTAGATGCCACATCCATTTCTTGGAGCATTGCCGGGTTACTAGATTCCAAATAAATGATCCTATGAAAGTGCCCACAGTGGGATCGCATAGATAGCGATAAAATAAATCAGAATCAGTGGGTGAGCATCAGGGGAACTGGCTTTCCTGCAGAGTTGCGTTTGGTGATAATTGCAGTGCTTACACTAACACTCTCTACCCTCCATTACAATGTGAAGAAACAACCGCATGTGTACTTCAACTCCCTGGAGACATGGGTCTGTATATAGAATTGTAAAACAGTTTAACCAAGATATACATTTAATTCTGAATTTGAGTGTGGCGCAATAAACATGCTTCAGCTGGCTGAAAGAGGCACGCTGATGGGTAGATTCATCTGCATCCAATTTCTTTATGCAAATTTTTATATTTGGTCAACAAGCTGTCAAAAAGCCATAGAGAGCTGTTTAGAAGCCTGGCAAAACCTGGCAAAACATTAATCTATTGCAAGTGTATTTTAATTGTACATTCTCACTGTACTTTTGTTCATTTAGTATACTTTTGACTTGCAGAATAAAGTTTGGTCCTCGTTTAAAATTATTTTGGCCAAGAATAACCCACTTATTCTTGATTAACCATTTGATTGACATGCAAAGCAGCCAACAGCAGTTTGTTTAATGTTAATGATTAACTGAAAAAGTTGAAACAACAATAATAGATTAGTAATAGTGTCTGTGATTATTTGTATACACACTACCTTTTAAAAGTTTGTGTTCAGTAAGATATTTTACTCTCTTGCAGTGCCTTGTGAAAGTATTCATACTCCTTCCAATTTTTTTTCGTTATTTTGTTGTTGCTGCATTGTTAAACTGCTTTACATTACTTTTTTCCACATCAGTATACACTTCATACACCATAATGGCAAAGCAAAAACAGGTTTTTAACATCTTTGCAAATGTATTAAGAATAAAAACACTAAAATAAGTACATTGCATAAGTATTCATACCCCTCTGTACTTAGCTGAAGCATCTTTACAGCCTCAAGTCTTTTTGGGTATATAAAGGTGCTTCAGATAATACTGAGTTAAGGGTATGAATATTTATGCAATGTACTTATTTCAGTTTTTTTTATAAAATTATGAAGTTGTGACAATTCTTTTTTTTGCTTTGTCATTATGGTGCATGGAGTATAGATTGATGTATAAAAAAGTAATTTAAAACAATTTAACAAGGCAGCAACATAAAACGTGAATAAAATGAAGGGGTATGAATACTTTTGCAAGGCACCGTATGTTCGCCAAAGCTGCATTGGTTTGATATTGGTTTGATCATAAATAAAATAAAAACTTTATTAATTACTTTATTATTACTAATGTGAAATACGATTACAGCTGAAAATAACTGCTTTCTAATTTAATATATATTAAAATTTCATTTATCTATGTGATGCAAAGCTGATTTTTCAGCAGCCATTACTCTAGTCTTTAGCGTCACATTATCCTTCAGAAATCGTTCTAATATGACTGATTTGGTGCTCAAAAATATTTCTGATTATCAATATTGAAAACAGCTGTGCTGCTTATTATTTTTGTGGAGACAGATAGCGTTATTTTTTTCCACATTCTTTGATTAATGTAAATTCAGTAGAACAGCATCGTTTTGTAATATTATAAATCTCTTCACTGTCACTTTTGATTAATTGAGTCCATCCTTGCTGATTAAAAGTATTTATTTCTTTCAAAAAAGGCCTTACTGACTTCAGACTTTTGCAGTGTATTGTCTGCATAAAAGTTGCATAAAGTCAGCCAGACAGATCATTTCAGAACTGATCATTTCAATCAGCGCCTGTTGTTTTTACGTACACTATGTTTATCTGGAGGTCAGTGAGAAATAACTGTTATTTCCCAGCAAACAGCTAGGAAATAAAAACTCTCCCTAAAACCCTCATGGCTGTCAGTAGACCTGGCCCAGTTACTTGCGAGTTCCTGGTCATCTGAATGAAACATTGACGTTCGCAGGGCTTTGACAGGTTGTGTGCTCCGTGCCAGTATTACTGTATAAGCAGCAGGATGTCTTTGGCAGAACAGTCACTTTCAAGAAGTGAAGCGAACCTGGAAGGATGCCACTGATTAATCAGGAGTACAAAAGGCTGCAGGAATTCCCCAGCGTCCTCTGCATTGATCAATAGACACACTTCCCATTAGATAGACTGCAGCCACCGAGCGGATCGCTGACTTTAGTTGGAGTAATGGTTATGTGGGCACTGCCTCTTTATCACTGCATATCATACTCATACACACTCCCCCGTGAAGAGAACAGAAGGAGCCAAGACAGCTCTTGTTGCTGGAATCAAAATGAACAGTTTAAACACACTGGCAGGATTTGTGTTTGTGATCAAATTGACGCAGTGGCCATGTTCCAGATCCTAGTGAGTTTGCCTTGCTGCATATTGTCTTCATACACTCAGATAGCTTCAAAGATACTGTGCTTACTAAAATTGAATCTAATTAGTTATAGTGACTGATTTAAAAAAGCTTTATATAGACAGCAGTTATAATGGTCATCCCACACAAATAACACTCTTCATATAAGGTGTGTGATCAAATATTAACTTTGTTGTTGTTGATACTGAATATTGAAGTTGATGCAATGTATTCTGTAAGTGCCCTACAGATACATACAATGTTGCCTTATATTTTGTCCAGAAATAGCTATTTTACTGTTTTACAACAAACTAAAATCGTTTGGGATCTTTTAGTGTTTTTTGAAGAAGTTTCTTATGCTCATCAAGGCTGCCTTTATTTGCTTAAAAATACAGAAAAAAACTGTAATATTCAGCATTCAGAATTTTCAGCATCATTACTCCAGTCTTCAGTGTCACATGATGCTTCATACATCATTATAATTTGCTGATTTATTATCAGTGTTGAAAACAGTTGTGCTGCTTAATATTTTGTTGGGACTTGTGATACTTTTTTAGGATTCTTTAATAAATAAAACATTATAAAAGAACAGCATTTATTTAAAATAAAAATCTTTTGTAACAATATAAACTACCATTTAAAAGTTTGTGGTCAGTACATTTTTTAAAACATTTTTTTAAAAACTCAATTTTTCTTTTTTTGTAAAGAAATTAACGCTTTTATTCAGCAAGGATGTGTTAAATTGATAAAAAGCGATAGCGACTTGTTAGAAAAATTTATATTTTGCATAAATGCTGTTCTTTTTAACTTTTTATTCATCAAAGAATCCTGAAAAAAAAAAAAGTATCACAGCTTCCAAAAAAAAATATATATATATTTTAAAATATATTAAAATAGAAAACCGCTATTTTAAACTGTAAGAATGTTTCACAATGTTACTGTAAATGCAGCCTTGATCAAAAGCATAAGACAGTTTAAGTTAAGTACTAAAATTACTGAAACTGAAATAAACTTTAAAAAAAACTAAGAAAAAATTATGAGTTTAAATGCTATTTTAACATTTTAATAATACTACAATACCATATAAATAATAGTAAAATAACACAATACAAAAATGCAAAGCACACAGATATTGGGTGAAATGTTGCATTTTATTTAGAACATTTCAGTACTGAATAAATGTAATTTTCACTGAGCTTGTCACATTGCATTCTGGGAATGCCTTATGTGTGAAGGATAAATTCAACACTGCCTTTGGCCATTTTTTGTCAAAACAAGGTATCCAACTGTTTAAAAGAGGCTGTCAAGGAGTGCATGAGAAACTTGACTAATGATTACCATTGAATCTAATTTTAAAATGTTGCAAAAAGTTAAAGTTTAAAAAGTTAAAACACAAAAGACTCCTGCTGTAACTTTACCTGCTTGGTGTCCTTGTTAGACAGTTTTACTTTGGAGTTTCACCCTTGCCTCCTCTGAGAAAAAGCTCCTGATGTCTAGGTAGGCTTTGGAACAACTGCTTCATTCGTGCTTGTTCTCTGTCTTTCCTTTAGGTGATGTTATAGTGGACATAAATGGTACATGTGTACTGGGCAAGACCCATGCAGATGTAGTCCAGATGTTCCAGTCCATTCCTGTGAATCAGTATGTGGATATGGTCCTGTGCCGTGGATACCCACTGCCAGAGGACACCAGCTCCAGCGAAGAGGGCACGGGCGACACCATGACTGCCATGCCGGGAATGGACGGGCAGCCTGTCCATTCAGATGGGACCCCATCCCTGCAGGACCTTCATTACATGACCACCGATGGCAGACATCCAGCCGCAGCAATGCCCAACGGACGCTACCCAGAGGCGGG
The DNA here is from genome assembly GCA_012976165.1 of Labeo catla. NCBI lineage: Eukaryota > Metazoa > Chordata > Actinopteri > Cypriniformes > Cyprinidae > Labeo > Labeo catla. The sequence goes on along the minus strand of VONZ01000407.1, from coordinate 222,187 downwards.
GGAGAGCACCCTGCTGCAGCCCGAGCTGGTCAGCGTGCCTTTGGTAAAGGGGCCGAGCGGATTCGGCTTTGCCATCGCAGATTGTCCGCTGGGCCAGAAGGTGAAGATGATATTGGACGCGCAGTGGTGCCGAGGTCTGCTGAAGGGGGATGTGATAAAGGAAATTAACAGGCAGAACGTACAAACCCTCACTCATGCGCAGGTGGTGGACATCCTCAAAGACCTGCCCATGGGCAGCGAGGTCAACGTGCTGGTGCTCAGAGGAGGTGAGTGATGGAGAGACTCTTACCTCCTAATTATTTTGAATACACCCCATTGCAGGCCTCATCTGACTGTGCTGACAGTTAAAGGGATAGTTCTTCCAAAAGTGATTCTTCTTTCATCATTGCTTTCATCATTTTTTTTTAAATTAGCTTTTATTTTTTAGATTTTTTTACATTTTTGTTATTTTGTTATATTTAATTTATGGATAAACTTTAATAAGCTTAAATGAAAACTAGAAACGTTGCTTGGGAAACTAACTGAAATACAAAAAGTTTAAGTTGTATTAAAATTACTAAAACTGAACTGAAATAAAAATAAAGCTGAATAGATATAATTAAAAACTAATATTAATAAAATGACACATTTGTATTATTTTTATTTTTTATTTTAATCATTTTAGTACTTACATTTTATTTCCGTTGGCTGCCAAGGCAACATTTCAAATTTTCATTTAAGCGCGTTAAAGTTTATCCAGAATTTATATAACAAAATAACTAAAACTAAAACCAAACCTAATTTTCATCTGTTATATCAATTTTATATATTATGTCTATATTCATTTCCATGTGTTGTATCTATATTATTTTTATAAACTGAAATAAAAATAAAGCTAGATAGATATAATGAAAAACTTTAAGTATTTATATTTATATCTTTTTACATTTTATTTCAGTTAGTAGCCAAGGCAACATTAAAAATTTTTAAACGCATTAAAGTTTATCCAGAATTTATATAACAAATAAAGTAAAATTAAAAACAAACCTAATTTTCATCTGTTCAATCTGTTTTATATTATATTTAATTTTCATGTATTATATCTATATTATAACATCTATATTCATTTTCATAAACTGAAATAAAAATAAAGCTGAATAGAAAAAATTCTAAACTAATATTAATTAAAATGTCAAAAAACACATAACACATTATATTTTTAAATATTTAGATTTAGATTTACTTGTAATTATTTTAGTACATACATTTTATTTCAGTTAGTTGCCAAGGCAACATTTAAAATTTTCATTGAAGCGTATTAAAGTTTATCCATAATTTATATAACAAAACTAAAACTAAAAGCAATATCTATATTATATATTATATCTATATTCATTTTTGTGTATTATATCTGTATTATTATATCTATATTCATTTTCATAAACTGAAAGAAAAATAAAGCTGAATAGAAAAAATTAAAAACACATATTAACAAAAATTTCAAAAAAATACGTTATATTTTGAAATATTTATATTTTATTTTCATTTTAATCATTTTAGTATTTAAATTTTATTTCAGTTAGTTGCCAAGGCGACATTTCTATTTTTCATTTAAGCTTATTAAAGTTTATACATAACAAAATAACTAAAACTAAAACCAAACTTAATTTTCGTTTATTATATCTAAATTATATATTATATCTATATTAATTTTCATGTATTATATTTATATTAATTTTCATAAACTGAAATAAAACTAAAGCTGAATAGAAATAATTAAAACACTAATATTACAAAAGTGTACATAACACATTATAGCAGATTTTTAAATATTTATATTTAGGTTTAGTTTTATTTGCATTTTAATCATTTTAGTAATTAAATTTAGTTGCCAAGGCAACATTTCTAATTTTTGTTTAAGCTTATTAAAGTTCATCCATAATTTATATAACAAAATAACTCAAACTAAAATCAAACAATATTATATATTGTATCTAAATGAATTTTCATAAACCGATATAAAAATAAAGCTAAATAGAAATAATTAAAAACTAATATTAATAAAAATGACAAAAACACATAACACAAAATAGCAGATTTTTAGATATTCATATTTAGGTTTAGTTTATTTGTATTTCCATTTTAATAATTTTTAGTACTTAAATTTGATTTCATTTAGTTTCCAAGGCAACATTTCACATTTTTATTCCAGCTTATTAAAGTTCATCCATAATTTAAATAACAAACCAAACCAAACTTAATTTTCATCTTATGTTTTTATATGATTTGTAATGTAATTAAATTATTTTATCGCAATTATTTGCAAATTATTTTAATAGTTTTAATTTTTGTTAACAATAATAATAATAAGATTTGTTCACCCCCATGTCATTCCAAACCTGAAAGACTTATTTTGTTCACTGGAAAATTTGAAATTTTTTTTCAAATGTTGAAAGTCAAATGTTGTTTGGTTCCCCATTTAGTTTTAAAAATTTTGTGTTCCACACAAGAAAGGAAGTCATACAGATTTGGAACGACATAAGCCTGTGTAAATGATGATGACAGAGTTTTCATTTTTGTTGAACTATCTCTTTAAAGAAAGAGAGAAGGCAACTCAGAGATAAAGTTGTGATTAAAATGATTTATGTAAGCTGAAGACATGTGAAGAAGAATAGAGCGAGAGACATAGCAGGGAGGGTGAGAGCTGAAATAGACAGACGCTTGTGTTTGGGAGTGAGAGACTGATCATCGTATATCACTATAATACCATCAACGCCTAAAGGAAAAAGCGTTCACGCTTACACACCGTAACACTAAAAATGAATTGCACGATCTCAGTACAGCAAGTTACTGAGGTGATTAAAGTTCATTTGTGAAGTAATCGAAATAAAGTGATGTCATTCTTAATTACTCCTCCTCATTTGAGTACAAAGTCTCTACAGCTTGTGCTGCTGTGGTTTGTGGGCTCTTTATCAAGAGTTTATGTGCACGAGACAGTTGTTACACCAGTTCAACCATCTCTCATCATCTTGTAGAGGAAAAACCCCAGACAGCATTTTAATTGAAATGAATCCTGTATTTGCATGCACAACGACGGGAGCATAGTGCCTATACACACGGATCTATATTGCATCTAGTCTGTGGTTTGTCTGGAGCTCAAGTGAAAATATCATTTTCTGTGTTCACTTACTCACTTCCAAGTTTCGCCTGTCACAGCGCAGCCTTTGGATTGTGGCTTCAAAAGGTCAAGCAGATTTATAAGCAAGCTTTTCTTCTCTGACTAATACAAACACGATTATATGCTCAAAATCTGCACACAGCACAACGTAACCACAGATGTGGATGTTCTACATAGTTTTTTTTTTTCTTCTTTTAATAAAGACAGCTAGGCCTTGTTAGTGTTCAAATAAAACATGTAGGCTTCGTCATATTGCACACACACACACACACACACACACACACACACACAAACACACATAATGTACATAAACATGCCTGCCACAGATCATACTATGCATTGTGTATATATATAATGTCTTCTCATTTATTTCTCCAGTATATGTAAATGCATAGTGGAGTACACTGCCCCTTAGTGGCCACTGTTGATTTTTTATTTTATTTTTTTTTAAAGGTTTTCCACTGATATGGAAATATGTGACCCTGGACCACAAAACAAATCATAAGGGTCAATTATTTTTTTGAAATTTATACATACATGAAAAGCTTTCCTCTCATTTGTGGTTTGTTAGAATAGAATAGACAATATTTGGTAGAGATATTTGAAACTATTTTTGAACTATTTGAAAATCTGGAATCTGATGGTGCAAAAAAATCAAAATGTGGAGGGAATCGTCTTTAAAGTTCTTAGCAATGCATATTACTAATCAAAAGTTAAGTTTTCATATTTTTACGGTAGGAAATTGACAAAATATCTTCTTGGATATGATCTTTACTTAATATCCTAATGATTTTTGGCATAAAAGGAAAATCAGTCATTTTAACCCATACAATTTATTGTTATCTAATGCTACAAATATCACATGTAATAGACTGAAATCCAGCTTCATGACTGAAACATTTAGATATTTAATAATTTATATAATTTTTATAATAATAATTTAATCATTTTTTGTTTTAAGTCTCTTATGCTCACCAAGGCTGCATTTATTTGACCAAAAATATATTTTTGTGTGTGAAATATTATCAAAAATGTATTTATTTATTTATTCATTGATTTATTTCAGGGTGTCCGCGGGGTTGTAAAAGGTAGTAAAAGGTAGTAAATGAAATTAGCCAAAATTAAGGGCATTAAAAAGTATTAAAAAGTAATAAACGTCGTTTGACGAGGTATTAAATTTTCGAGCCCATTTTTTTAGATAAATTTAAATTTGTGTTAAGTGCAGGCCTTTCTTCTAAAATTTGCGTGGATTAATGTATATGTTGAGAGTAGGACCTGAGCGATATCATGTGAGGTGGTGTTCGTTCGCGCGCGCGCCGGCGCCGCTGAAACAAACTGGGTGCCCGGCTAGTTCGCTGCCAAACATGTAAGCGAGCTCGCTTCCGTTCCGTAATTAAATTAATGTAACCTGGGTGGGGGTGAATGGCGTCAAATCGCATATGGAATCAAATAGCCACCAAGCTAGGATGCGCGGACGTAGCGAGCATCTTCCCATATCAATGTTCTGCGCTACGGCTGCATCAACGACCTCAACATCGACTGCTCTCCCGATGCAAACCACTGCCAGCAGTAGTCCTAGCAGCATCGTCAACAGGTGCGTGACAGACATTGCGAGCTGAGGTGCTGTGGTGTTTAAACCTATGGTTTAGACCTAGCAACTAGAGCTGTAATCGGCCTTAAAAGTTAGGCCCGACAAGTATATTTTGATTGACAGCTTTTTAAAAGCCCGAACCCGTTTACAGCCCAACATTATTCAAATGTGCGCAAGCACACCGCTCTTTTGCCTTTTGTCAAGAATGAGTCAATTATACATGTTTTAATATAATATATTAATGACTAACGTAGGCTATAAGCCACTTGGAACTTGGAACAAAGAAATAAAATAAGTCCTCTGGAACATCGTAACATCTTAGCACTCTAGCCGCGATCACACCGAACGCGTTTTTGCAGCGAGAAGCGCCTTTTTTGAATTGTTTTCTATGGTCAGTGAGCTTTATGCGCGCTGTTTATGCGCCCCGGGCGCCTCGCGTTTTTGCCGGAGCGCTCTGAGCGCCTGAAGTTGAAAAAAAAGCAACTCTGCGCGGAAAAGCGCCCGACGTCATCGCGGTTTTTTCCATTGTCCAATCGAATGAATGGAGAGGCGGGCCTTCTCTTGTGGTGACGAAAGTTTTACCGACGCTTAAAAAGTCGGAGACTGCAGTGATGGAGGAGAAACTTTTGGTGTCTATCGCGGGTTACCCGGAGCTGTATGTTTTAAGTTTTTTGCTGATATGACAGTTTACTTAACAGCTAAAAACCAAAGATTTTATAGCGCTTGCGCTATAATCCTTTGATTAGATTGACAGGACGGCTTATTTGATGGTTGCCTAGCAACATATAAAACCGCAACGCACTGCTCTTTTTTTTAAAAGTCACCAGAAAAAGGCAGTGCGGTGCGCCTCGCGTTTTTAGAACTAAAAAACGCGTTCGGTGTGATCGGGGCCTAAATAGGCATACACTTAGCCAACGCGCCAATAAAAAGACTTTCTTATATTAAATTAAGATAAGTTCTAAATTAAGATGGGGTTTTGGCAGTAACTAAATTAAGATAAAGGCTCCGCGGGATTTGCTTCGCTACTTTTCTCCACAATCCCGCCTCAACGCGAGAGTGAATAGCAGCTGAAATGTAATAATTTCAGTAATAATTTGTAATAATGCCAACATTAGCCTATATACTCTGTCTACATTATGCATTTAAGACTCAATTAATATTTTGTTATAATTGAAAAACCCTTACTCACCAAGATTAGGGTACATATTTTTGTGGAGGAAAATGATTGAATCCACTGTAGTTTCAGTGTGGTCCTGCGCTCACTGATGGTGCGTCCAGCAGCGCTGAACACCCTTTCACTGCTGCTGTGACAGGCCGGGATGCACAGTACTGATCTGGCAAATTTTGCCAAAACGTAATCACCAGAGGCATGCCTCCGTTTCACCTCCTCAACATCAATTTTCGCATCTTTCTCGCGCTAATCGAAACGCATCACATGACCGCTCATTTACCGCGCAAGCCCGAGCCCGTGTACAATTATATAAATTAAGCCTGAGCCCGACCGAACCCGTTGGGTTCGGGGCAAAGATCTTCAGCTCTAATGCAATTGTTACTTTTTGACATTGATTAAAACTATGGACAAAGGCCCATTGTGACATCTTGATTAATCCCTCTGCTTTACTTAAATGTATCAGCTTGATTTATTTTAATAACACCTGTGCTTACTGCACCGCCACCCCTTTTTTAGATTGCTCACACATCAGACTTACTGACTAATGATCTATGAAGAAGATGTCTCCTTCCTCTTCTGTCTTTATTTCTATTCTTATATCTGTGGGCAGTTTTTGAGTCCAGTGTTGATGTTAAGTTATAATGACCTTCTTACATTGTGATGCAATATGTTATTCCATTTGGAAAGATATTTCATTTACGCCACCACAGTTACAGCTCTAAGTCGCGCTGGTATTAAAAATTTGTTTGAAGGTATTAAAAAAGGTAGTAAAAGGTATTAAATTCAACTCAAGAAGTTCTGTATATACCCTGTATTTATTTATATTTAAAAATGTATTTTATTCATGTGACGACAAAGCTCAGTCTTCAGTGCCACATGAACCTTCAGAAATCATTCTAATCTGCTATTGAAAATATTTTTTCAGGATTCTTTGATGAATAGAAAGTTCAAGTTCACAGCATTTATTTGAAATAAAAATCTTTTGTAATATTTCGAATGTCTTAGCTGTCACTTTTGGTCGATTTAAGGCATCCTTGCTTAAAAGAAGGACGATTAAGAACAAAAACACTAACTTTTGGAACAGTAGTTTACGTTATGTTTTTCACATTGAGACAGTTGTTGACTTGATAACTCTTGATATTTTACGTTAAAGGTAAATTGTGCAAAAACAATTAATGTTAAAATACTTTCATAAGCAGATTTCTGTTGTTTAAAGAAAAAGTTAACTTCCAGAACAAACATTTACAAATAATTTACTCACCCCCTTGTTATCCAAGATGTTCATGTCTTCAGTCGTAAAGAAATTGTGTTTCTTGAGGAAAACCTTTCAGGAATGTTCTCCATATAGTGGACTTCAATGGTGCCCCCAAGTTTGAACTTACAAAATGCAGTTTAAATGCAGCTTCAAGGATAAAGAAGGGTCTTATCTAGCGAAACGATTGGTTATTTTCCAAACAAATTGACAATTTATATACTTTTTAACCTCATATGCTCCTCTTGTCTCTTCTCTGCGATGCACACGTGTAGTCTGTGTAATCCGGGTCAGTACAATTTGGGTATGTCAAAAAACTCCCATCTCATTTTCTTCTTCAACTTCAACTTCTTCAAATCATTTTACCTTTTTTTTTTAAAGGGTGTTTAATCTTCTTCGCATGTTCACTTTGTAAACACTGGGTCGGTACTTCTGAAGCGATGTGGGACGATTTTAAAGTTGGGGAAGAAAATGAGATGAGAGTTTTTTGACATACCCTAACTGTATTGACCCGGAAAAACGTTTTTTTTTTCCAAATGACAAATTGCTTTGCTAGATAAGTCCCTTCTTCCTTGGCTGGGGTCATTTAGAGCCTTTTGAAGCTGCATTTAAACTGCATTTTGGAAGTTCAAACTTGGGGGCACCATAGAAGTCCATTATATGGAGATGATTCCTGAAATGTTTTCCTAAAGAAACAATTTTTATCAACTGAAGAAAGAAAGACATGAACATCTTGGATAACAAGGGAATTAGCCAACAACTTTGGCTCAACCAATGCCATGAGTTATCTGTTTATCTGACAAATGATAGACGAGGCCTGTTCGAAATAGTCATATTTCATTTGGTGTCGTTAGTGACGCAAAAATAGCACACTTCACTTTTAAAGGTTTTACATTTCCTAAACTGATGAATTGTCTTTCTCCAGCAGTAAATGGCTCTGTATAGTCTTGAAACGTATCTTTTCAACTGTACTTGCTCATTCTCATTTCCTTCTTTATATCTGTTTGTGCCTGCAGGTCAGACATCTCCCGTGAAGTCTCTGAAACCTGTAAGTTCAGCTAAATGTCTTTTAATTACTCAATTTTTGAGATTTAATTTAGACACACTAGGGAATTTTGATGAAATGAAGATGAAACAGGATGAATTATTTATCGGCCTCGTTCTGGGTTCCTCAGCGAAGCACGTTCCTTGCAGTCGTACATTATTCACGGAGCAAGTGCCAAACGCTATAATGTTATTTTAAGAGCGGGATGTGGTGAATCACTCCGAGGCAAACACGAGCTTCTGCAGCGAACATCACTGCTGAGTCTACAGGCCCCTCAGGAGCGCTTGCTATTGGGCTTCTCTCACAAGTGTTTCTCGTACAGGCTCTAATGTTGATTATCTATTTCAGAACAGTTTGTATAGCATTGTATTCAACACGGATAGAAACATTATGAGTCATAAATAAACGCTTTGCGTGGCTGCATTAAAAATAATGAAATTAAAGGGATAGTTCTCCCCAAAATGTAAATTCTGTCATTATTACTCACCCTTATGTCATTCCAAACTCATAAGACCTTCGTTCATCTTAGAAAAGCATTTAGGACATTTTTGATGAAATTTTGAGTCTGCGTAAACATCAACGCAACTGACACGTTCAAGGCCCAGAAAGTTAGTAAGGACATCGTTAAAATAGTCCATGAGACAACGGTGGTTCAACCTTAATTTTATGAAGGTACGAAAATACTTTTTGTGCAAAAATAAATTTATTCAGTAATTTCTTCTCTTCTTTGACAGTCTTCAACGCATGTTCACGAGAGTTGAATGGACTTGAAATTCACTACCACTCAAAAGTTTTTGAACAGTGAGATTTGTAATGTTTTTCAAAGAAGTCTCTTCTGCTCACCAAGCCTGCATTTATTTGATCCAAAGTACAGCAAAACAGTACCGTTTTTAAATATTTTTATATTTTTTTTATATTATTTTTATATTTTTTATATTTGAATATATTTTAAAATATAATTTATTCCTAGACTTATTTCAGTTTTATTTGATAAATCAGAACAGCATTTATCTGAAATAGAAATCTTTTGTAACACTATAAATGTCAAATCACCATATTAGTATGATTCCTGAAGGGTCATGTGACACTGAAGACTGGATTAATGATGCTGAAAATTTTACTGTTTTTGCTGTACTTTGGATCAAATAAATGCAGGCTTCTACATTAACATTAAAAATCTTACTGTTCAAAAACTTTTGACTGGTAGTGTACATTGGAAGACAGTGTGAAATAAAACTCATTGGTTATTAACATTTGTTTGTGTTCAGCAGAAGAACGAAATGCAAACAGCTTTGGAATGGCATGAGGATGAGTAAATAATGACAGAATTATTGTTTTTTGGGTCTTTCATATTGAGAGATGTCCATGTTTGGCATTGTACTTGGACTGTAATGTTGATGAATATTTGGTAATGTTTGTTGCTGTGTGTGTCCATCTGTTCATTTAGATGACTCCAGCTATTCCCAGTACCCAGAAGCAGGACATTGCCACCAGTTCTGTCAGTAATGAAACTCCCAGTCCGGCTGAGCCTGGGCCACAGTCCCTCCCCTTCCCTCCTCACGCCATCCGCTCCAGCTCACCAAAACTGGACCCATCTGAGCTCTACCTCAAGTCTAAAGCCATGCTGGACAGCAAGCGTGAGTTCAACCTTGACGTTTGGGAGCCAGTAGTCATAATGTGAGACAGATCTGCTATTTACACCAAATTATGGCTGACAGCTAATTTTTTTTTTTTTTTAGCTGCCAACACTAAAGAACTGGACGTGTTTATAAGGAGGAACCAGGAAACTGGATTTGGGTTCAGAGTGCTGGGTGGAGAAGGACCGGATCAGCCAGTGAGCACTGACATGCTTTGTAGTGATTGGGCCACAAAACCAGTCCAATGTTTGGCCAAGAGACAACTATTTGAAAATCTGGAATCAGAGGGTGCAAAAAAATCAAAATACTGATAAAATCATCTTTAAAGTTGTCCAAATGAAGTTTATAGCAATGCATATTACTAATCAAAAATTAAGTTTTGATATATTTACAGTAGGAAATTTACAAAATATCTTCATGGAACATGATCTTCATTTAATATCCTAATGATTTTTGGCATAAAAGAAAAATTGTAAATAATTTTGACCCATACAATGTATTGTTGACTATTGCTACAAATATTCCCGTGCTACTTAAAACTGGTTTTGTGGTCCAGGGTCACATATTGTCACAACGAAAAATGATATGACCTTTAACCATCTCTTTTTAGGTGTACATTGGTGCCATCGTTCCTCTAGGTGCCGCAGAGAAGGATGGGCGTCTGAGGGCTGGAGATGAGCTCATCTGTATTGACGGCGTTCCTGTCAAAGGCAAATCTCACAAACAAGTTCTGGAGCTCATGACCAATGCTGCCCGCAACGGGCAGGTGATGTTGACTGTGCGCAGAAAGCTCAACTATCCAGGTTTGTACCCTGCCACTGTGTATCCGTATGTGATGCACACTTGCGTTTATGTTCTGACATCTGTAGACGTCCTTTAGGGGTTTAAGTCATACCCAACACTGATGTCTGAAAAAAGATCCACTCCCTGTGAGGACTGAGCATTTCGCCCCATTAGTTCTGAATGAAGGGCTGTGTTGAGCTATAAAATAATAACCACAGAATCAAAATTTAATGACCAGTGTTTTCAGTCAAAGCAGAAGAGTGTTTATGTGTTAACAAAACAATGACTCAATGCATTAGAACTATAAAAGAAAGACGCCTCGAGACAACACACACTGGGTAATTTGAAAAAAGGAAAAACTTTAATTATAACGCTATTATGAAATTTGGCGTTATGCCTCATAGCAGTTTTTTCGACACTTTCATAATATTCCCTTTCAGTTTTGATAAAGCACACTGGGATTTGTTTGTTTGTTGTACTTCATGCTGAGCCCTGTTAGAGGTTCTTTGCCAATCGAATCATCGGGCCCAGATGGAATCAGACAAACTATTTAATAAACAATACAGTAGGTGGGAGTCTAAAATTAGCACTAGTAAAGCAAAATTTGGCTTTGGCGGGTATATAAAGAATTATATAACAAGCTGTGTCACCTGCCAATGACCAAACACTGCAAGTTGAACAATAGAAATGATCCACACCTCACTAATACATAAACAATCCCATTGTGATATGGACTATTAAATTATAATTATATTATTGTGTATACATACACACAAAAAATAAACCTTAAGAAGAAAAACTGTGTGATTTTAAATAAAGCTGAAATGAAGTATTAAATGAAAAACTTAAATGAAAATTAGAAAGATGTATGTGTATATATAGAGAGAGACATCAAGCCTGTTTATTTGATTAAAAATACTAAAAAAAAATAGTAATATTGTTAAATAGTATTGCAATTTAAAATAGTGGCTTTCTATTTCAGTGTACTTTAAAATATAATTTATTCCTGTGATGCAAAGCTGAATTTTCAGCATCATTACTTCAGTTTTCAGTGTCACATGTTCTTTCAGAAATCATTCTAATATGCTGATTTGTTATCAATGTTTTTTTGGAACCTGTGACAATTTTTTAAGGATCAACTTTTTTCAGGAAAAAAAAGAACAGCATTTATTTAAAATAGAAATATTTAGTAACATAATATTTAGTAATATACACTACATTTTTTTCTTTATTTATTTATTTGAAAGAAATTAATTCTTTTTTTTGAGCAAGGATGTGTTAAATTGATAAAAAGTGATAGTTTAGCAGAAAACGTGTAGGTAAATGTATGCACTTTTTGTTAGATTGATCTTATTGATTAATATATACCTATAAAGAATATTACTCCTTTCCTTTTTAATTACTGTGGTTTTGGTTTAAATTAAAAAGAAAAAATAGAAATATAAAAATAACAAACTATAAAAATATATCTATAATCATATAAAATATATACAATTTCTAAAAGTAAAACATTATAAATATTTTTAGTGAATTACAAAGGCTAATGTCTTTGTAACAATGTGATTATTTTCCTTAATGACCTTTTATTTATTTATATTTATTTAGCTTAAACTAATGCAAAAAACTAATGCACCTTTTTATTCATCAAAGAATCCAAAAGAAGTATCACAGGTTCCAAAAAAGTTAAGCAGAACAATTGTTTCCAACATTGATAATAAATCAGCATATTAGAATGATTTCTGAAGGATCATGTGACACTGAAGACTGAAGAAAATTCAGCTTTGCATCACAGAAATAAAGTATATTTTAAAGTATATAAAATTAGAAAACCGTTTATTTTAAATTGCAATAATACTTCATAATATTACATTTTTTCTGTATTTTTGATCAAATAAATGGAACTTAAAAAAAAAAGAAAACATTACAAATCTTACTGATCCCAAACTTTTGAACAGCAGTGATGTGTGTACAAAAATTAAAACTAAAGTAAATTAATTCAAATAAACAAAAAATTTAATTAAAACTAATTGAAAATATTATTAAATAGTATAGTACTATATAAATATTACAGCTCTGTGGTGTTTTACATGAAACTCACCATAAATGTGAGTATAAAATATTAGACACTAAATATATTGCATATGCTTCAGCAGAACGAGAGGAAGATGATGGGAGTCAACCTCAGGCCCCACATGCTCCAACGCTGGTCAACGGCTCACCCAAACCACCCCACATCGAGGTGTCCGGCCACAGCCACCCTCAACCCTACGACGTCACTCTTCAGCGCAAGGACAACGAGGGCTTCGGATTCGTCATCCTCACCTCCAAAAACAAGCCTCCGCCTGGAGGTTAGAAATTACTTTCAAAGCTTTTTTCCATTAGTCTCTCCTTGTGTGTCTCTCCTTCTCACCCCACCCTAATTTTCAAGCTTTTTGCTACTTTGTTGTCAGCTTCAGAAAGCACATTTTGTTCTGCTGCATTAGATGTGCAACTACAAACTCATAACGTTGAAAATGTAGCTGAATTCTACATTACGTCTTTCTTGTTGTCGCTTGAAGGTGTGACATACTGTACCGTGCAATTACAATAATACAATCAAAGCTAGCTTAGCTGTGAAATATTACAGTAATAAACCCAGAGCTGTAACAAAAAAAGCTTATTCGGATATAATGGCATTTACCATTAGCTCTGAATAGGGAACATTTGTAGGATTTATTTGTGAAATTATGCTGTCGTTTGGAGCTAAAGGGTGTGTTTTCCTTGAGATATCAAGGTTGTATTAATTTGATCAAATATTGTGAAATATTACACTTTTTTTTAAAAGAAAAAGTAATTTATTTCTATAATAACAAAGCTGAATTTTCAGCAGCCATTATTCCGTTCCTCAATGTCACATGATTCTTCAGAAATCATTTTAATATGCTAAACTGAAAACATTTCACAGTTTTATCAATGCTAAAAAAAAAATTGTGAAAACATTTTTACAGGATTCTTTGATGAATAGAAATGTCAGAAGAACTCTTTATTTTAACTAAAAATTTAACATTAGGATTTTACTCCCAGTTTTTATTAATTTAATGCATCCTTGCTAAATAAAAGTGTTAATTTCTTGCCAAATTCTTAATGACTTTTGAACAGTAGGGTATAAAAATATTTCATTGTAGTAATAGATAAATGCATTTTTTTGCACTTTTAATTACCATATATAACCTGGCATGTTCATTTCCTAGTGTATGTACCATGTAATGCACACATCTGTAAACCTTTAAGAATAATCAGATATATTTATTAGTAGTAATCCAACAATACATTGTATGGGTCAAAATTATCGATTTTTCTTTTATGCCAAAAATCATTAGGATATTAAGTAAAGATCATGTTCCATTAAGATATTTTATAAATTTCCTATCATAAATATATCAAAACTTAATTTTGATTAGTAATATGCATTGCTATGAACTTTATTTGGACTTTAAAGGCGATTTTCTCAATATTTAGATTTTTTTGCACCCTCAGATTCCAGATTTTCATATAGTTGTATCTCAGCCAAATATTTTCCCATCCTAACAATAATCATATTTATTTATTATTTAAGTATCAGTTTCTAGAGCTGAAAGCATTTCTCAGTGGTTTGTAACCATCTCAGATCTTGTGGTACTTTTAGTCCGTCAGTATATCTAAGATGTACAAAATGAAATAAGCATTGATCTCTGTCTGTCCTCAGTTATCCCGCATAAGATTGGTCGCATCATAGACGGCAGTCCCACAGACCGTTGCGGTCGGCTAAAAGTGGGTGACCGCATCTCTGCTGTGAATGGCCAGTCGATTATTGAGCTGTCCCACAACGACATCGTCCAGCTCATCAAAGAAGCTGGAAACGCTGTTACCCTCACCGTGGTGCCTGAGGAGGGTAAGCTTTTGGGGAAGAAATATAATTTCTCTTCATTATTCTGGTGAACAATGAGCTGATAGAAAGAAGCAGTAGAATGCATATTGATTTTTTTTCTGTAACAGACAGATTGTTAGAGCATTTGACTTTGAGGATTGAAAGTGAAACTTGGGATGGAGTTGTGTGCATGTGTGTTTCCGCCACACTGATAATCCTGTTTATTTTTCAGAACACAGCGGACCTCCGTCAGGCACTAGTTCAGCCAAGCAGAGCCCAGCCACCCAGCACAGAGCCGTGGGACAGCAGCCTGCCAACCGAGATGACAGGTACAAGCTCCATCCTGACAGCCAGCTCAATCACAACACGCACGTACACACAAAATCACAGTCTTTACAGTCAGCATACAAACTTTTTACTGTTTCATTTAAAAAAAACAAAGTGTAAAGAGTATGGCTATTAATTATTACTTTTTAAAAACTATGACATATCTAAACAATGTCATTTCAATACTTGACGTGAAATTAGTTTTAGTTTAGTTTTTGTGACGTTGCTTGAGATGAGAAAAATTGAAAATAAAAATATTTTTATACTGCATCATTTCCAATAAAACTAAGTTTGTGGGGGGTTTTATTGTATTTAGAATATATAAAAAGCTATCTATGAAATTTGACTCAGCAAGACAAATGAGATGGCCAATCAAACTGTACTTTTGTGATTGTTTTTTTATTGTATTTAAAATATATGAAAAGCTAGCTATGAAATTAGACTCAGCAAGACAAACGAGATGGCGATTTAATTGACCCTTTGCAAAAACCCGCTCGTTTTAGTTTCTGTTGCTATGTCAGACAAACAATGCCGCTCTCACACTACACATCAAAATACAAAGAGGAAACTGACAACACACCAACAGACAAGATAGAGCAGGCTACTTCTGGTGTGAAACAAGGTCTCAGCTTTAAAATGTTGTCTTTTTTTAGGAAATTCAAACAGTAGATACCGTTTTGTGGCTCTTTAATGTGTCGTGACAGATCAGTGTATTCCTTATTAGATCAATGACACGTGAACCGATCGTCTTTACTTCTTTACTTAAAGCGTGAAAAAAACATGATTAAACATCAGAGGGTATTTTATTTGAACTGTGGAGAGACGTCAATATACAAAGTGTTTCAAGTTTAAGTCCACTGAAGTTAATCTACTCTCCTGTCTGATTTGTTTGTCAGACAGGATAGCAAATTCAGTGTTATGATTGGTCAGATCGCCTGTCAGTCAAGCTGTTTCAGATGGGGCAATTCCAAACATTCCAAAACAATTCAATAATTTAAAATATCATGGAAATGACACTTTGAAGTAAATGTTTATGGCGTTCATGACAGATATGTCGTGATGCATGTATACAATTGTTCAGTTTGGGATCAGTAAGGATTTTTTTAAAGAAGTTAATACTTTTATGCAGCAAAGATGCATTAAATTGATCAAAAGTTACAGTAAAGCAATTTATAATT
This sequence comes from Labeo catla, assembly GCA_012976165.1. NCBI lineage: Eukaryota > Metazoa > Chordata > Actinopteri > Cypriniformes > Cyprinidae > Labeo > Labeo catla. Next base: position 206,160 of record VONZ01000407.1, on the reverse strand, counting down.
TTACAAAAGATTACAAGTTTATTCATCAATGAATTCTGAAATAATAACAGTATGAGTAATTGTATTTCTGGTATATGGTATATAGTAGTCAACATTTGATGTGGATCAAAAAAGTTCATCAAAGTTGTCCTAAGACATAAATATATCAAAACTTAATTTTTGATTAGTAATATGCATTGCTAAGAACTTCATTTTGACCACTTTAAAGGCGATTTTCTCAATATTTACATTTTTCCTTTGCACCCTCAGATTCCAGATTTTCAAATAGTTGTACATCGACCAAATATTGTCATTTCAGCTTTCAGTTTATGTAAAAATCTCAGTTTCAAACATAATTTTAATAATTAATTTTTGCTTTAAAAAAGGTCTTTATGATATCAAAGTTTTTGATTCAATTAAAATGTAATAATTTTGGTCACCAGTGTCATTATAAAAAAAAAATACTAGCCAAAAAAAAAAAACTCAAGATCACTGAAGACAAGAAAACAGTTTAAAAACATTTCATAAGAAATGTATTACAAGCAGCAGGATAAAAAAAAATACAGTAGAACAAATAAATAAGAAATTCTACATGCGTAGTATAAAGTAATCAAATGTATAATCACAGTGTATTCTTAACTGTGTAAATTAAATACATATTTTCTCATCACATTTTTTTTCGATAAAATTTTCTCTATATTTTTGTTTGATTAACATGAATGACAGACAGCAGGAATATTAGACTGCTGTCACTTTAAGAGCTGCCCGGATCCAATATACAGTTACACGTGTTTTCTTTCTCAGCAGTTTGCTTTCACTTAAGACCTGAATTACTGTGTTTATGAGGATACTTGCAAAGACGGGCATTTTGACACATACAATTGTGTGTATTTAACAGTTCAAGGCCTATAAATCGGCAAAAATAACTCATTTCAATACTCCTGTACACTGTGCACTGTTTTCACGTGCACATCTCTCAAACAGCGCGTACATATTGCCCACTCCTAATTGTTAGTAGTTAAATTAAACTATTGCGGATCTGTAGTTTAAGAGACTTTCTTTTGTAAAACTCCACACGTGGGAAAAAAAACACACCCTAATAAACTGTCAGCGAATAATAAATAATAAAGATAAAATAGCTTGTCAGGGAACAGAGCCCAAGACCCCTACAGACAAGATATCTGTTATGCATCATGACATCGTGCCCTCTCCACTACTACATCTTTCCAATTTCAATTACCTCTTTCCATTTTCTCTTCTGTCAAGAACGCTCACGACCTCTCGTTTCATTTCACTCGCAAGCACATGATCCAGGTCATTCTTTTCAGCATAAAATTGAGTAGACTTGTTGTGAACTCGCTCCACAGTCAAGGCTCAGATAAGAGGGGCTGCCACTGGCGAAGCTTTTGCCCACACTTAAGACCAACAAAAGGATGTAATGAGCTCCGCAGCCCATTGAGATCCAAAAGAGAGACTCTCAGCCGCTTTGTAGGAATTACGATTTTGAACTGCACGTTCTCATGAACAAAAACGCTCTGGATAACATGATGTTGGATGAAGGGAGTTGCTTTGATTTTGTGCACCAGGTCATTAAATGCCCTAAAGCAGCGTTTAATTGTGTGTCATTTAGGAATGGCGTTGAAACGGATGAGAGGAAAGACGCTATGGCCCGAGCGGAGTACAAATCCCAGGCGCAGGGTGAAATGGGGTCTGTCATCACCTCAGGACCAAAGCAGGTGAGGTGTAAATGAGACGACGGCATAATAATTCATGTAGTAATAGACTTCACAGATTATTATGCAACTGACTTAAGTGTTCAATTTTCATGCAGTCCACGTTTTATGAAGATGAAATTCCATTTGAAACTTTGAGATGGAAGTGTTTGTCACCTTAAGGATTAATACTATAGGCTACTGTGACTTTATGAGCTATGAAATGAAGGAAATGTTTGCAAAATAAGTCTTATATAATGCTAATGACACTGTGTGGATACGTAAATCAAGTGTTTCTCATTAGCGCTGACAGGTGTGGTAAAGCAGTTTGTTTTTGCACTCAGAACAGAATGTTGTGATATATTTAGTGTTTTAGATGAAAGCAAGAAATGTGTGATAATATATTTGCATAGTTTAGCGACTCTACACTGCAATTAAATGTAATATTGAACGCTCTTTAGACTGTGTTGAACTGTTTGTTTTAATATGCAAAAAATGTAACTGATATCTTTCTTTTTCAGGGCTGTTATCCTGTGGAGTTGGAGAGAGGACAGAGAGGTTTTGGCTTCAGTCTGCGAGGAGGGAAGGAATATAACATGGGCCTCTTTATCCTTAGACTAGCTGAGGACGGTCCTGCGTTGAAAGATGGCAGGATACATGTGAGTTTTCATGACATTAACATATAATACACAAAGAAACGCAATGCAGTAATAAATGAAACACTGAAAATGTGTACATTTTTACATACTTATTAGGGTTGCTGCGATAGATCGATTTGTGGATCGATTCTGAGATCTTCCGAATGCATCGTGATTCTCTTTGGAATCGATTCTGAGCTTAGATTTTAACAGCAGATGGCGCTGTGATCTAGTTTTTATCCCCATACTCAATGCTCACAAAGAAGAGCGCTAAAGAGCACTTGTGCGTTCGGCTGAGTCATGTAATTTCACCTCAGCTCAGAGTGCTTTTATGACAAGAGATGAATGTAAACATGGCCCACTGTGAACACCCTTCAATTCACTTCAACCTTTTCGAATTGTATGAATGATTATTTAAGTCAAGTGTGTAAGGATTTAGAAACAAGCTGAGCACGGCTGTTTCTAAAGCAAGCAGTGCCATCTGCTGTTCAAAACTAAGCTCAGAATCGATTTGAGAAAGAATTGACGTGTTCTGAAAATCTCAGAATCATTTCTCGATTCACAATGCATCGATTTATTTTCCCAGCCCAAATACTTTTATACATTACAATAATGCATTACCTTTCAAAAGTTTCAGGGTCAGTAAGATTTGTAATGTTTTTTTTTTAAAGAAGTCCCATATGTATTTTGTAGCTGTACAAAGCTATATTGTTTATGCATCTATTAAATAATAATATTGTAAAATATTATACTTGTTTTCTATTTTAATACATTCTAAAATGTTAACATTTATTTCTGTAATAACAAAGCTTAATTTTTAGTAGCAATTACTTCAGTCTTCTATGATAAAAGAATAAAAGAAATAAAAGAAAAGGGTAATTGCAACTTTTGTTTCACAATTCTCTTTTTTTTTCTCCGAATTATGAGATATGAACTCGCAAAGTCAGAATTGTGAGATATAAACCCGCAATTCGGATTTTTTTCCTCAGAATTGTGCGATTGCGAGTTATGAAGTCAGAATTGCGTTTCTGAGAAATAAAGTCAGAATTTTAAGGTATGAACTCACAATTCTGACATATTTCTCAAAATTGCATGTTTATATCTTGCAATTCTGACTAAATAACATGCAATTACGAGTTAAGTCAGAATTGTGAGTTGTAACCTTGCAATTACGAGTTATAAAGTCAGAATTGCAAGGCATAAACATGCAGTTTTGAGAAATATGTCAGAATTGTGAGTTCATACCTTGCAAATCTGACTTTATTTCTTACTTTTTTTTTTCCTCAGAACTGTGTGATGTAAACTCGCAATTGCTGTATAAAGTCAGAATTGCGTTTCTAAGAAATAAACTCACAATTCTGACTTGTTTCTCAGAATTGCATGTTTATATCTTGCAATTCTGACTTCATAACATGCAATTGCGAGTTAAAATTGAGATGTATCACAATTCTGAGAACATTGTTTTTACCCTTGAAAAAGAATTGGACTTTATAACTTGCAATTGCAAGTTTATATATCACAATTCTGAGAAACAAAAGTAAGAAGTGTGAGAAAAAAAAATCAGAATTGGCAAGATATAAACTTGCAATTGCGAGATAAAAAGTCACAATTGTGCGATACAAACTTGCATTTGTGAGGAAAAAAGTCAGAAATGTGAGTCTTGTGATTCTGACTTCATAACTGACAATTGTGAGTATATATCATGCAATTCTGAGGAAAAAAGTCAGAACTGTCAATTTATATCTTTACAACTTGAAATTTCAAGTTTATATATCACAATTCTAAGAAAAAAGCCGAGATGTAAACTCACAATTGCTGGAAAAAGTCACAATTTTAATATAAACTCGCATTTGCCTAAAAAAAAGTCAGAATTGTCATTATTATGTAACTGTTTACTGTCACTTTTGATCAATTTGATGCTATATAAAAGTATCAGTTTCTTTAAAAAAAAAAAAATCTTCTGACTCTAAGCTTGACCTTAAGCTTTTAAACAGTAGTGTGTATTTTAGATCAAATATATCGCATAATAAAATTCAATAACTATAAATTCTTTGTTTTCAATTATTATTATTATTATACGTAATACAAAATGATAAACTAAAATTAAAATTAAATTATGCAACTAATAAAATATAAATAAAATGTTTCCTTACATATAACATTTTATTATATTGTTATTTCTCAGAAATTCAGGAGTTCTTGTTAAAATGACAGCAGATTCTGTGCTTGTGATTTCACAGGTGGGAGATCAGATCGTGGAGATCAACGGTGAACCCACGCAGGGCATTACACACACACGGGCCATTGAGCTCATCCAGGCCGGGGGCAATAAAGTGTTGCTGCTTTTGAGGCCCGGACTGGGCCTGGTGCCTGATCATAGTGAGTGTATTTAATACCTGACCTCTCAAACAACACATGCCAATGAACTGACACAGCTGAAAGAGACATTCTCCACACCAAAGCACCTCTTTAAGTTTGTTCAGAAGTGCAGAAGCACTCATTTGAATTCCATCCGCTTCATGAAGCGAGAAAAATCAGTTCCCTGAAGCCGGCGTGTTCCCCTCTGAGAAACAAATCAATTTTTTGAAGATGGGTTTGTTTTCTACTGCTGTTTCAAAAGCCATTGAAAATGTATTGTGACGCTTATCTTTTCTCAACAGAGTGTTTTCTAAAGGTACTTCATGCAACATGGATATTCTTGTTCAGAACATTATTACAAAATAGACTCATCTAGAGTATAACCACGGTGGATTTACAGAAATATTACAATCATCATCACACTTACCTTTATATGGCCTAAACATTGCATGCATATTGATCAGCACTAATTGCAAAAATAGACAAGTACGCACACAAGTACTCAATTATTAGCGTGATTTGGGTATGTGGGTCATATGCATGTTATGTCAGATCTTCCTATCTTCATGCATTGCTGTCACTCTTGCTTCCTGTCTCAATTTTTGCTGGTTTCTTTCTCTCTGTCCGGGCACTGTTCTGTGCACCTCTTTCTCTCTCTCTTCCTGGTTTAGGTCTGAACTCTTCCTCCTCCACACTGTGCTTCCACATGAAACCAGAGCATCACTAAAGGCTTCTCTGCTTTTCTTGGTCTGTCCCTAATAACTTTGGTAAACTTTGCATTCCTCCTCTATGCTTGTTTTGTATATGTGCAGTTCTACCTTTCTTTCCCTTTCATTTGCCTTGAAATGAACCTCTTTTTGCTTTTGAAGGTCACTAAATAAAAGAAGGAAATGTCAGTAATCACAGTTCTGCAGATCAGATTACACGATCATATATTTCTATATAAACATACAATAATGACTGGCCATTTTCTAGATCAGTTTCCTTTTATGTTTATTTTTGTTCACATTTTCATAAAACAGTTAAGCGAATGAAAATTTAGATGGTTTACAAAGAATTTACAGTACGACATCATGAAGCCCATTATTTTATTAAAAACATGATTGACATAAATCATGATCAGCGTTATTTTAATATTATTTGTAAATTATTATAGTATTTATTAATACTTTTATTTTTAGCATTTCAGGTTTGGTTAAATTTCAGTTACAGTTTTTAATAATTTCGCTATTTTTATTTTTATGTCATTTTCAAATTTATATTTACTTTATAATTTAGAAAATTACATTTTTTTTCCAGTTTTAGTTTTAGTAATTGAAGTACTTCATCTTAAATTAAGTTGCCAGTGTAAGATCACTCATTTTTAGTTTTTTCATGCAGTATTAGTGTTTTACATTTCACCACTGAATAAAAAATAAAAAAAAGGTTATTGCGACTTTTTATCTCACAATTCTCATTTTTTCTGAATTGCGTGATACAAACTTGCAATTCTGACTTTTTATCTCGCAAATGCGCATTTGTATCTCACAATTCTGACTTTTTTCGCAATTACGAGTTATAAAGTCAGAATTGCGAGATAAAACTCACAATTCGGACTTTTTTCTCGCAAATGTGCGTTTGTGTATGCAATTCTCTTTTCTCTTATTTATGAGTTTATTGTGAGATATAAACTTGCAATTTCGAGTTTTAAATTGGACTTTATAACTTGCAATTGTGAATTTATATCTCACAATTTTGAGAAAAAAGTCAGAATTACAAGTTTGTATCTCACAATTTTGACTTTTTTCTCATAATTGCGACTTTATATCTCAATTCTGACTTTTTTATCTCACAAGTGCGCGTTTGTATTCTCAGAATTGTTAGATAAAAACTCACAATTCTAACTTATCTCGCAAATGCGAATTTGTATCTCACAATTCTGACTTTTTTCTTGCAATTACGAGTTATAAAGTCAGTATTAAGAGATAAAACTCACAATTCAGACTTTTTTCTTGCAAATGTGTGTTTGTATCTCACAATTCTGACTTTTTTTCTCAAGATTATGGGAGAAAATTCAGAGAAAAAAAAGTTTTTTGTAATTGAGAGTTTTTTTTTCACAAATCTGAGGAAAAAAAGTCAGAATTGAGAGTTTTTATCTCACAATTCTGACTTTTTCCTCGCATATGCATGTTTGTGTCTAAGAATTCTCTCAGAATTGTAAGATATAAACTCGCAATTTACTTTATTTCTCAGAATTGCGACTGTCTCACAATTCTGATTTTATAACCTGTCATTTTGAGTTTTGAGTTAATATCTCAATTCTGAGGACAAAAGTCTGTATTGTGAGTTTGTATCATGCATTTCTGAGAAAAAAAGTTAGAAATGTGAGATAAAAAGTCACAATTACATTTTTTTCAGCTAAGGAAGCGCCTTCCATATATTTCACCTTTGTTTCAGTTAATGATTTTTATTAGTTAATGATAATAGAACGGATCATGATTAAATATTTTAATCAGTGACAGCCTTTTTATTTGTAAGCTGTAATCTGACATGTCATAATATAAGCAAAACTGAAATCTTCTTAACGTTCTGGAGTTCACATGCCCTTAGTTGGGAGTGCTGCTCTGGAATGATGCATTCTGAGTAAAACTACTAAATATGTGACCAAATATATTTCTTACCAGACAGTTAAATGACAAAGAAATTGAAACCCATGTCAGGAGCCACCAGCTTGGTTTAATTTTTGGTTCTTGTTGCTTCCCGTCTTGCGGCGTGACATTTTATCTTGGGAGAAAATTGCAACTTTGCCATTCCGGGTCTGACTCTTTCTCACAGCCGGTTTCAGCTGCTTGATATGTGTCACTGTATCTGGAGGCCAGAAACCACAGACGACTGAAAACGGTGACAGTTTAATTGAGAATGTCTCTGCTGAAATGCATTTCAGAAGACAGGTTAATTACGTTCAGTCTGTCAGTTGTATTCTGCAGATCTGCTAAATCCAATTCGTAATGTTTAAACATGCGCTCCGTCATTTTGTGTTCATTAAAAAAGTTTTACACAGAAATGAACAGAGCAGTCATTTTTAAAATGTATTTAACATAAAATATTGACATTATAAATGCCTTTAGGATCACTTTTGATAAACATAATGCTTGCTAAGTTCTTTCAGAAATACACTACTAGTCAAAAGTTTTTGAACAGTAAGATTTTTCATGTTTTTTTTTCATTTTCTTCTGAAATCACAAGGAAAAAAATACATTTTAAAATGTATTTAAATAGAAAACAGTTTTAAATAGTAAAAAAAAAACTTTAGATCAAACAAATGCAGGTGAGCAGAAGAGACTTTAAATAAATAAATAAACAAACCTTAAAAATCTTACTGTTCAAAAACTTTTGACTGATAGTGTATCTAAGTAATCAAAAAGACTGATTTGCTCTTTCAAATGTTACAAAACAGACTGAGTGCACCTTTAAAATAAGTATCTTCTGACATTAATAATTGTCATGTTTTGCATTTCAGATATGATGACAGGTCCATCTGCAAACTCTCCAAGGTATTCCGCATCCAATGAGCCATCGACACCAGCATCTCCATCCTTCATCTCTCACTCCCCTGAGGTCAAACCCTCTCCGCCCGAGGATTTCTTCTTCGACCCAATGGCCGCTTCACACGGACAGCTCCACCAACATTACAGAGACGCCAAACAGCAAACTAGAAAGATCGACCCAAGCATGCCTCGCGACAACAATGACAATTTTACACTCCCCCGAAGACAGGATGGGAAAGAACGCTCACGGAGTCCAAAAAAGACTCCAAATCTGGACACTAGTGAACGAGAACCTCGATCCACAAGCCCCAGGAAGACCAAGAAGGATCAGAACGTTGGGATCAGACAGGAGATGCCTCAAAACTCTGGAAGGAGATACAAAGACGAGGACACTATGCACAAGCAGGACCGGGAAACGGGAGAAACCAGACCTGAGGTCTCCAGAGGCGGCAGTGACCGATACCAGAGGGAAAAGATTGCAGAACCTCAGCGGTCTGAAAGCGGTACCCTCAACCGGAAGGACTACAGAGGACGAGACAGGCCTCGAGCAGAGGAGGACATTGAGGGTGAGACTCCGCACAATGGGAACCCTACCACCAAGAGAGCCCCTATAACCCCAGGCCCCTGGAAGGTGCCCAGCTCCACAAGGGTTCAGCCTCCGGTGCATGGAGTCTAATGCATTTGGGAGCAGTTGTTGATGTGAATCACTGTGGATTTTGTCTTTTTTGTATGACTATCACCGTCTGCACTGATAACATGGAGCGTTTGCTTGTGTCCACCAACAATACGAGCCTCAGTTTTGTTTTGTGCCAATCAGACTGCAGCTACAGACTCGTCCATGTCTCCTTGTGATGATAACATGAAGGATGCTTTTCTGTGAAGGTTTAAATGTCTATTAATATTTAAAAGAGGGGATAGTTCAGCCAAAAAAAAAAGAAAATTCTGTCAGCATTGTCTCACCTTGTTGGTGTTACGAACCTGCATGTCTCCGCAGAACACAAAAGAAGATATTTTGAAGAATGTTGGTAACCAAACCAATTTGGCGACCATTGACTTCTGTTGTATGGACTATTAAATCTTTTATCCTGCACAAAATGACATGAGGATGAGTGAATGATGACAAAATGTACATTTTTGGGTAAACTATCCCTTTAATTCTTCATCTTCGATTCGCCGCATGTCCTTACAACGACTTTTCCAGTGATGAGATGCAGTCCTGAGAAGTGACTTTGTGTAGGCTGTGCATTCACTTTTTTTTTTTGCGGTGAATTTTCCGACATATCCATCTTTAAAGACCAGAAACTTGTGGTTAAGTATATTGTTTACTACTTGTGTGTTGATGAAGACGCATATGTAATTTATTGAAATGAATATGATTATATAAGCATATACATGTATAGAGGTATAGATATTTGTATCCATTCTGAGCCAGGTCACTTATTAGTGTTCCAGCTTGCCGATACGACTTTCGGCTTCCTAACAAACACATATTTTTTCACAGTGCTATAGCTTTTACAGTTTATCTCGGTGGAGTATTTGCAAGGTGTGTACATTTGGGATCAAATGTTTGCTCATATCATTAGAAGGTGAAACAGAAGTGGGAGAAATTCAAATATATTTTTGCATACTATCCAATCTAACATATATTTTTTCTTATTCCGTACTGCATTGTTCATATTCATTTATCATTTAAAGTGTCTTTGTGCATCTGTATCTTTCAGATCGTCCTATTAAATGTCGAGATGCTGTCTTATATCCAAGGGAAATGTAGCTCTGAATTCTCTGTTGGATGTTAATTATCAGGTTCTTAAAGCCTCAAACAATTGGCACAGATGCAGACACAATGCCCGATATCTTTTTTCGTAACAGTATTTTCGAAATACCATGAGTGCCCATATGGGCAGAGCAGACATCAGTCAACCATTGCATATGCTACAGTGCTTCTGTTTTGTCATGATGAAAAATGTGAATACTTTCTAATATGGTTTATGATTGCTTCTTGATCATTAATCTCAACCCTTTTGTAGCTTGTTTCTCATGTCATGAGGTTGTATGTATGATACTGTGGCCTTGCATTGCTTTATCTTACACAAAAAAGCCTTGTGGTCTCTACATTGTGGTAGTTGTAAATGTTTATAAAAATACAATGTACAGCACCTGTAAAAAAAAAAAAACTTGCCTTCGTGAGGGATAAAAAAGAAAAAAAAATCTATAAATCGCTCCATTATTTTTTTAAGTAATTGAGAGTATAAGCATATATATAGAGAGAGTGGTTACAGAAATTAATCTGGTCATGACTTTCTGTTCATGCACTGATGAATAAAGATTTACTGAAAAGATGCCTCTTTTGATCTTTTAAGTTTTTGAATTCCTACATTGTTTAACATGAATAAAACTTCAATGGGAACCAACAGGTTCAAATTGCGGATTCAGTGCAGCTTCAAAGGGCTCTACAAAAAAATAAATAAATTGAAATACTTTTTAACCACAAATGCTCCTCTTGCACTAGCTCTGCATCCACGGCTTCACACATTACGTAGTCACGCTGGAAGAGTTACTTGTCATAAGCGTAAGTACTGAAGCATAAGATGAGCATTTGTGATTAAAAATTATATAATTTATATATATATATTTTTTTTTTTACAAAATCGTTTTGCTAGATAAGACCCTTATTCCTTGGCTGGGATCGTGTAGAGCCGATCTTCAACCTGCTGATTCCCATTTAAGTCCAATATATGAAGAAAGATCCTGGAATATTTTCCTCAAAAACCTGAAGAAAGAACATTTTGAATGACATTAGGGTTAACAATATCTATAGAGCCATATTGATATAAACATTGTTTTCTGTTGCAACGATGATTTTACTTTGAATTTCCGTTTACATTAAAATACTAAAATTAACTTTAAACTTTTGGCATTTTAATGCTGCTTATTTAAAACAAGTCACACAATCAAGCAACACATTTTCAGTGTTTTTATTTACCATTTCTTCATTGCAGAAAATCATCTTACCATCGGTTGTTTTAATGGTCAGTAAGCTGTTGAATCAAAAGAATCACAAACGGATTCAGTCCGATTCGTGAACAAATCGTTCAGGCCAGATCTGGTTCAATAGATTCTTGAAAAGATTCGACTCTCCAGAACGATTCGTTCACGAATCAGACATTGCTATTTTTAATTTAACTCGCCGGCTTAAAAAACGCAATGCTCGTGCCGCCAATAACAGGCAGATGCGACGCAATATCCGAAGACGTCCGTCTGACGCATGTCTTATACACAAACCAACCAAAAATAGCCCAAATAGTAAGAAAGCGTCCCACGTAAATGCCGCCTACAGATATCCAACACCGTGCAACTACTGTCTCCAGGATGTTGTGTGTTGCTCTTTTGTCGGTTGTGAGCTCAACGCAGAGCGCATTTATCTCCTCTCACCGAAACGGAACCGCCCAACCCCTGAAGCTGCTACAGCATTACGTCAGTCACTGGCCGAGGTGCGTGCAGCAGCGCACGCAGCCCTTGAACCATGGCAGTACAGAAACATCCCCATCCACAAAGCTACCGAGTGTGCGCATGCGCGCACCGAATGGGAAAACTACAAACGCGTGAGCTCCGATTGGCTCCGGGTAAAAGAACTACAGCTCCCAATAGACATGCGCAAAAAGTCCCTCTTAAAGCCTTTTAAATTTACGTGCAAAATGGCTGCACAGGTCGATCTACTGCGCGTCAAAGTAGAGGAGAAGAGCAGGGACAGCTTCGACAAAGCCACCAAAGAGAAGAAAAAGAAGAAAAAACGGGAATGTTCGCCGTCCGATGACAAGCGCGAGAAGGAAGCGAAGAAAATAAAGCTACATAACCACCAACACCATCACCAACAACATGCCCAACAACGAGCGCATCCACCGCACCAACAACAGAACAGCCAGGCGCGCAACTTCAGCAAAGAGCAGGCACCTGTGCAACACCGCCATCACCACCATCATCACCACCACAGCTCCAAGAAAGAATTACCTCCGGGCTGGCCGCCGCGCAAAGTGACACCAGCTGCTCACGTCCCGCAGAAGACGGTCCTGCCGCCTTCCCCGCTGTTCACTTTCACGCCGCTCAAAGTAGCGAAGGCCGAAACCCCCAATAACAAGCCCAAACACATTGAGAAGGACGTCAAACTCAAGCCCAAGAAGGAAAACGCCGAGGCGAATGTCAAAGTGCCGGAATGCAAGAAGAAAAAAGGTAACTTTAACAGCGTTTAGACGTAAGCCAAACGATTTTACATTTCTGGCTGGCTTCCAACTTGAGAAGTGAGCGGAGAAAGTGCCGTTAGCCTCCGCTGCTAACCCATGCGCGAACACGCTGGTGTGAACGCCCCCATTCACACGATCAGTGTACGTGCAGATGAGCAGATTTGCTAAATATTAGTGAGAAAGAAACTTTTCACAGCTGTGAAAGTGTATTTACATGAAATATAACTTAATACTACTTCTCTGCTTAGTATTAGACACGTTCTCCTCACAGCTGTCATGTTTACTGTTTACTAAACTCGCTGGAACTACATTAATCTGTAGTTTCACAAACAAGAGTATCGTGATACTACTATAGTGAGTTATTATCCTGATACCATAACAATGCGACGTTTTTAGACCCAATACATTGATGTTTTTTGAGGTGTTTTGCAGTACCATACATACTGTATATGGTAATCATTTTATACTCTGTTATTTTTCTTACATTTACACTGCAGAGGTGATACAGAAGTGCTTCTGAAGTAGCTTTTAGCAGTCTCTACACAGCTGTATGCTTTGATACTAAGGGCTAATGTGGGTCAGATCAGGCTCAATTTAGTCTGGGTTTTATGAACCGTTATGTTTTTACACAGAATTTTGAACAGGCACAGAGCAACCTTAACTTGGCTGTTTAAAGTTTTAAAAGACATTACCATAATATTACCATCTGTTCACTGTATCATTGAACTGCCAAACAGTTCAACAGTGGACGGAAGTCATAATGGTAAATTGATGTAAATGTAGTATTAGATTTAGAGTCGGAGCAGCTTACAGAGATAACTTATTTCTGGACAACCAAATGTCCAGAATTGCTGGAGCATTTGGTGATTTATTACCAAGTAGTATCAAAAACGTTTTTAAGGAGCCACAAATCAGTTTTGTGAGGTTTTCATGTTTACAATTTTTACATGAGTAAAGACCTACACTACCAGTCAAAAGTCTTTGAACTGAAAGATTTTTATTGTTTTTTTTTTTTTTTTTAAAGAAGTCTCTTCTGCTCACCAAGCCTGCATTTATTTGATTCAAAGTACAGCAAGAACTGTGAAATACTGAAATATTTTTACTGTTTAAAAATAACTGATTTCTATTTGAATATATTTTCAAATTTAATTTGTTCATGTGATTTCAAAACAGAATAGAAAGTATAGAATCTTTTGTAACATTATAAATGTCTTTATCATCACTTTTGGTCAATTTAAAGCATCCTTGCTAAATAAAAGTATTAATTTCTATAATTTCTTTTCCAAACATCTTTATATACTGACTCCAAGTTTTTGAATGGTGTAGTGTATAATGTTACAAAAGCTTTTTATTTCAGATAAATGCCGATCTTTGAATGTTTCTATTCAAAGAATCCTTAAAAAAAAGCACTCAACTATTTTAATACTGATAATAATAATAAATGTTTCCTAAACAGCAAATCAGCATATTAGAATGATTTCTGAAGGATCATGTGACACTGAAGACTGTAGCAATGATGCTGAAAATGTAGCTTTCATCACAGGAATAAATTACATTTTAAATAAAATGCACTCATATAGAAAGCAGTTATTTTAAATAGTAAAGATATTTCACTATTACTGCTTTTGCTGTGTTTTGGATCAAATAAATGCAGGCTTGGTGAGAACAAAAAAAAACAAAACAAAAAAACACTGCAAATCTTACTGTTCAAAAACTTTTGACTGGTGGTTTAGAAGCTCTAAACAATCAATATTTTTTGTTTTACCATCTCTGTTAATTTTTTCAGAACCCCACAGTGAGAATGGCAAAACCCAGACCCTGGAGGAATACCTCCTGAAGAAAAAGAAAAAGAAGAAGCGGCATCGTGAAGACGAGCGTGGCAAGAAGTTGCGTGTGCACAACAAAGAGGTCCAGACAGTGTGTGCAGCGCCGCCATCATCTGAAGACCCTGTGTACATCAAAGACGAAAAGCCGTGTCCAGGCTTAGGCGAGTACTATGCTCTTAAAGCTGAGAAGAAGCCGTTCCTCTCGCACCGAGACCACTTCATCCGCAGCTCGTGGCTTCAGACCAACACCTCCTTCAGCAGACTGATCCATGAGGAGAAGCAGCCCAATGGAGGGGCATCTGTCCTACACGCTTACGCAGATGAACTGTCTTTACTGCTGCCGGAGGAAACTGAAAGATTCGCCCAAGAGTTTCTGGATCTCGCCTTTGCTGAACACCCTAAAGGAGCCGCGCGCTACGCGCTCGCCGTGGTGCACGGAGCGGCTGCCTACCTGCCTGATTTCTTGGATTACTTTGCCTTTAATTTCCCAAATACACCTGTCAAGATGGAAATCCTTGGTAAAAAGGACATCGAGACCACCACGATTGCCAACTTCCACTCCCAGGTATGATGACGCTTTGCACTCATAATTGTTTGGGTTGTACCTTCAAGCCATGGCTTGTTTTTGGCAGGGTGCGTTTTGATACCTTGCACGTGTAGCTTGCAGAATGAAGTCTACACAGTTAATTTAGTCTTTCTCACTTTTAGAGGACTTTTAAAGCAGCTGCGTTTATTTACACAAGTCAGGTGGTTAGAAGGTAGCAGTTCAAAGTACATTAACAGTTGTAAGTGATACAGACCACATTTACAAGCATTCAAACTGTTGCCGTTTTTCTGCTGTCTTAGAGACTAAACAAACTGACATTATTGAACTCATTCTTAAAACAAGCAGGAGAATCATAATTTAGGCAAGATATTTTCATTTTTTCACATTTAGTTTAAACACCATATTACTGTAAATCTTGCCTTAAAGAGACGGTTCTCCCAAAAATGAAAATTCAGTCATTAATCACTCAGCCTCGTGTCGTTCCAAACCCGTAAAACCTCCGTTCATCTTTAGAACACAAATTAAGATTTTTTTGATGAAATGTGGTAATAAGGACATTAAAATAGTTCATGTGACATCAGTGGTTCAACCATAATTTTATGAAACTGCAAGAATACTTTTTGTGCACAAACAAAACAAAAATAACGACTATATTCAACTATTTCTTCTCTTCTGTGTCAATCTTTGACACAAGAGTACCACAGCGCACGTAGAAAAGAAGAACATGTTATTTTTGCTTTCTTTGCGCCTTCACTTTCAGAATGATTTTTTCCAGATGATAAATGATAAAAACATTGACAGCCAATCAAATCCACCTGACTTGGAAAAAGCTTGAGTATATAAAGCTGTGGATGACGTGACAGCAGCTTGTGCTTATAATAATCACAATATTATTGTTCCGTTGGTGTGAACGCTAATATAGCTATCTTTCTCTACATGAATGGGCCTTTAAATTTTTTGTTTGTATCATGAAACTTTAAAAAAGTAGTATATACTAACGTTCTGAAAAGACACATGTGCTGAACTTTTATTTTAGGTTCATTTTAGTTTTTTAAATATATATAAATACACATTGCAGTGCTAAGGTAAAGGTGTTTGTTAGAATGTTTCCCGGCTCTGAAGTGCTTTTTTGTGTTGCAGGTGAGTCGAACGTACTGCTCTGGGACATATAGAGCTGGTCCCATGAGGCAAATAAGTCTGGTCGGTGCAGTAGATGAGGAGGTGGGCGATTATTTCCCGGAGTTCTTGGATATGCTTGAGGAGTCTCCGTTTCTGAAGGTTAGGACATAATCTCTTACAGATGAGTGAGTTTGTAGTGCAAATGGTGTGTTTCAATTCACTATTCGCCAGCAGTTTCTTACGATTTGGACCTTGGTAAATGGTGTTGTCTTGCACACCTATATAAAAGATTTTGTTTGCATCCCTTTACTTTTAAATACCACATATCTAAAATGTATTCCTTTGATGGCAATGCTGAATTTTCAGCAGTCATTACTCCAGTCTTCAGTTTCACATGATCCTTCATAAATCTTTGTAATATGCTGGTTTGCTGCTTAGAAAATGTTTCTTCTTATCAACGATGAAGAGGATTGTTCGGTGTAATATTTTTGTGGAAACTGTGGAACATTTTTATTCTCTGAATAGAAAATTTAAAAAAATAATAAATAAAATGTAATCCCTTTTTTTTTGTAACATTATAAGTGTATCGACAGTCACTTTTGATGTGTGTTTGATGAAACACTTTTTAAAAGTAAAAAATATAACCCAAACTTTGGGACTTTAGTGTATGCTAGTATACTCCTAAAAGTTGGCAAAATAAATGGACTAAAATATTCGGTCATGTAGACCGATTTGGAGTAGACATCACAGTAAGGTCAGTTGCAGGTGTGCACGCATTGTGGTGGCAGAAAAGCACTGGTTACAAGTGGAGTGAAACAGGTGAAATCCACAGAATAAGAGAGAAAATGTTATGTTGTGCCTTTGGGTGTCAGAATGTGAATGCAAATCATTTTTATAGAATACTGTTGTCAAAGACATCATTTGAAACACAGACGTCTAAACAGACAGGCTAATGGATGAAATCTACTATGATTACTCTACTTTTAAAGCATAAATTTGATTTAAACAGTAGGTCTACATAATAATCACATATGCAGTTTATAGGGAACATATTATATTAGCCCTACAGTTACAGCATGATATACTATTTAAACCTGTTACATTTTACATTTACATTTTATCTCACAATTCTGACTTTTTCTTGCAAATGCAAGTTTTTATCTCCTAGTTTGGACTTTATAACTTGATTTAACTCAACAATAGCAAGTTTGTCAATTCTGCGAGGGAAAAAAAACCCCAGAAGTGTACGATATGAACTCATGTTTTTGAGCCGAGGGGGAAAAGAGAGAATGACGAGTTAATTTTGTTTTCTTATCAGAATTGTGAGATATAATCTCATAATTGTGAAAATTAAGCCACAATGTTGAACACTAAACTCAAGTTTACATTTTTTTATTCTTTTATTCTATGGCTTCCATAGGCCACTACTTGAAAACTGCCATTTTCTGCCACCAGATGAGCTCTGCCCACAAAAAACATTGGTCTATATGCATTTTTATCGAGTAAAATGCCCTCTAGAAGCTAATAATAATGTTATAACTGATTTACACTTACGTTTATTCATTTAGCAGACGCTTATCTAAAGCGACTTACATTCTTCATACTGATAACTAATAGTAAAAATCAGTAAATTGAAAATATTGAAATTCTATACTATTTTGTATTAGGTTATTATTATTATTATTATTATTAATAAAAATCTAAACTAATAATTAATAAATAATAATTTTCAATGCTGTAAGTGAATTTAATAACCAGGGGTGAACATATGTTTTTCAGCCTGGTTCTCATGAAAACACCTGGAGATTTGGTTTGTCCTCACACTTCAGATAGTGTGACCAATTATATATAACTATTTAAAAATTTAATTATTAATAGTGATGATATTATAGCATTTTATTCAGTTAGTTTTTTTTTTTAATAAAATAATCAAAATACTAAGGTGTGATAATACTATTGTATTTAAAATAAAAAAAGAGTATTAAAAATACAATAATTTTATATTAAACTTAAAAATAATATTCTAATATTTACTTTTTTAATACATTATATGAATTGTCATCATTTTCAAACTTAAAATCAGCAAGCTTTTATTTTGATGAGTTGTTCTTCATGTCCTTGGGTTGAAGTGACCCCCAATAACATGATATTTTTTTTCCTGAAATGGGAAATTTACGAGGGGAACCCAGACAGAAATGTTTTCTTTGTCCCCTGAAGCGCGAAGTTCACTTCCAGAACAAAAATTTACAGATAATTTACTCACTTCTTATCATCAGTCATAAAGAAATTGTTTTTTGAGGAAAAAAAATTCAGGATTTCTCTCCATATAGTGGACTTCTATGGTGCCCGCGAGTTTGCACTTCCAAAATGTAGTTTAAATGCAGCTTCAAAGGGCTCTAAATGATCCCAGCCGAGGAAGAAGGGTCTTATCTAACGAAACGATTGTTTTTTTCTAAAAAAAATTTAGTTTATATACTTTTTAACCTCGAATGCTAGTGTTGTCTAGCTCTGCGTGAACTCTGTTCATTCCGGGTCAGTAAATTGTCACACTGAAATAAAAACATGAACGTCTTGGATGACAAGGGGGTGAGTAAATTATCTGTAAATTTTTGTTCTGGAAGTGAACTTCTCCTTTAACAGAGGGACCCTTTGAAACACGATTGGGCTAGTTTTGAGTAGCAATTAGGCGTGTTGTGAAAACCTGATAACCCTGCCAGCAAGTAAGCATATGTACTGCCGATTGAAGAGTGGTAAAATGATAATTGTGCATTAACAGCGATTTTAAAACGTCTCTAATATCAGCCAGTAACTTGTATGGATTCCTAAGATTTCTTAAGCAACAGCAATATGTTCAATCCCAATATCCTGTTTCAATATTATATATTTCAGCACAGAAAAGAAAACTCTTCATTCAGTCATATCTTGCTACTATACCTTCAGACAATGGTCAAGGCAAGGCTATGACATTGTTTTAACTTCTCAACTTATGTTTCTTTTATCTATGCAGATGACTTTGCCATGGGGCAGCCTGTCTAGCCTAAAGCTTGACTGCAGGTCCCAGAGTGATGATGGTCCCATCATGTGGGTGAGACCAGGAGAGCAGATGGTCCCCACAGCTGACATGCCCAAATCTCCATTCAAACGACGAAGGTATTGATTCAACCGCAAAAGAAAAGCCTTTTTTAAAGATTAAAAGTTTGGAGCTCCTCACAAAACACTTTGGTTTTGGGTTGTAGATCAATGAATGAGGTCAAGAACTTGCATTACCTCCCAAGAGCCAGCGAACCACGTGAGGTGCTCTTCGAGGATCGGACGCGAGCCCACGCTGATCACGTTGGACAGAGTTTCGATTGGCAGAGTACAGCAGCTGTGGGTGTCCTGAAAGCAGTGCAGTTTGGGGAATGGTGAGAGCAACCATCTGCCACGCAGGAACATATGCACATGCTTGCACATGCAAAAAGTCGCATGTAATTAACCACAGAAAAAATGACCTTTGATGTTTTCATCTCCCGTAGGAGTGACCGGCCACGGATAACCAAAGATGTGGTCTGTTTTCATGCTGAGGACTTCAATGACGTTGTTCAAAGGCTTCAGCTAGACCTGTACGAGCCACCTGTGTCACAGGTAGGAGCTGTGCTAATGCTAAACAAATCTTTTTAGGACAGACTGAGGGCTTGTGTGTTTATAATAGTCGTGGTTAACATGACAAGTCGAGTTGTGTAAGCAGGGAACCTGTTTTTTTTGTTTGTTTTTTTTTTTTTTGTTTTGTTTTCTTTGCACAAAGCAGGACTTTTTTATGGGAAACTATAATATACTTTCCTTTGTATTACATGCAGTATTAATCTTTTGGTTTTACTACGCTGTCACTGACGGACAGAAGTATGTATTTTAAGTATGTAACTGTATAGTCTGTTACACTGCACATTTCAGAGCATCACTGTGATCATTTACACACATGCAGCTCATGATCAAGTGTTTTAAGTGGCTCAGTTCACATTAAATGCCACAAATTTTATCTCTGCATGTGGTAGTTTAAAATGCTTTTACAAATGCAACGTGAGCCATGTTACGTTTATTTATTTATTTCTTTAATGTATTTGCATAATTCTCACATTTTTGTGGACCGATGATTACAGCATTTCACACAGATTTGTAATGAAGCGTTTGTAAACCTGTTGTGACAGACACTTAAAGGTCTGCTTGCAGTTAAAAGCTTGAGGGTTTAATTCTTGCAAGTGAAGAATTACACAGATTAAGATGTTTTTGATGAAATCCGAGAGTTTTCTGACCCTGCATAGACAGCAATGCAACTGACACGTTCAAGGCCCGAAAAGGTAGGAAGGACATTGTTAAAATACTCCATGTGACATCAGTGGTTCAACCGTAATGTTATGAAGCAGCACCACACACCTGTGTCATGGTACTCGAGTGAATGTGCGTCAAAAGACTTAAAAGGAGAGAAGAAATTGTTGAATAAAGTTATTTTCTTTACGCACAAAAGGTATTCTTGTATCTTCATTAAGGCCCTATGATTTCCGCGATATGTAAAATGCGGACGGAATAAAATTGGAATTTACTGTATAACGCTAAATATCATGGAATATGCCAAATTTTGGAGGAATAAATCAAAAGTAGGTCAGTAAATATGGTGTTTGTAAATATTAAGCTGCAAAAATACTAAATGGAGCAGACGAGCGGTTTAGTTTACTAAACGCATACTAAAGTGCGTTCGCAGTGTTTTAAGCCTCTGCTGCCACAATATAGGAGTACATGAACACAATCTCTAGGAGATTGCTCTGAGAGTCACTTCATGAGCATTTTACTTTCTTTTGAGAAAAACAATATTCATATCATACAAACAAAAACCTAAAGGTCTTCAGCAACCCCTCAAAATAAAAGTTTGTTTTAACTTGAAGAAACTGTAACAGAAATATGACTTAATGAAATATTAGTTCTACTAATAATTAGGACTGTCCTTGACTAAAGCTTTTTTTCTAGTAGACTAGTTAATTTTAAGGATTAGTCACATGTCTATTAATCGCATGTTTATTAATAAACCATTTAAATCATAATAATGAGCCTTTATTTGCCTACATAGCCTAATAAGCGTTCAAGTGCATGCATAAAGCTTGCCAAAGCACACCAGCAGAAGTAATGATTATATGTGTGTTGGGAAAAACAGTAAGGAGGCTGCATTAATATTTTAATCAGTTATTGATAAACTAGTGTTTTCACTATCAAATATTCTTAGAGTAGACCTTTCATACTTTAGTTATTTTTTTCCATGTCTGTAAGGCAAGTATACACAGAGTTTCAGAGTTTTCTGCTCAAGTTCCCAGAGACCGAAACGGCAGAAAGAGCATTCTCTTTGCTTTCATTGCTTACATTTACAAAAGCGTAATATTTTATTATGAGTGGACACAAATAAACGTAGAGTCTTTACAGATTTGAAAGACGAGTTAATATTATCTGTATGATCAAAAGTATTTTAAGAGCAAGTGATCACACCTGCGCGCCACATTCAATGAATGATAGATGATTGTCGGACGTCCGTGACTAATAAAATTTTGGTCGAGCAAGCCTATTCTTGTTGACTAACGGTTAGTCGATTATTAGGGGGCAGCCCTACTAATAATACAGTTATTATTAAAACATTATTTTTTTTTAAGGAATATTTACCAGATTTTATTTTACAGAAAAATGTAAATACACAACACAGTATTTCTGAAAAAAAAAATAATAATAATAATATTAATAATAATAATAATAAAATCTATAAATTCAATCAAACTATTAAAATGGAATCCAGAAAATTAATGGAAAACACTGAATTTGAAATGTATTTCATAAAGCCTTAAAAAGGTAATTTCTGTTAAACTTTTAATGAATTGCTGTTAAGTTGTGTACGTTTCATGATTTCAATTAGTTAGACATGCTTTTTGAATAATACTGTTTAATTTAACCATTAAAATATAAAATGAAAGTCTATAAAAATGAAAATAGGAAAAAATGGAATTCAGAAAAGTGAAACGAAATTTGGGAAAAAAATAACACTGAATTTTGGCCCTACTTCATAAAATTACGGTGAAACCACTGATGTCACATGGACTGTTTTAACAATGACCTTGCTACCTGGGCCTTGAACGTAGTAGTTGCGTTGCTGTCTATGCAGGGTCAGAAAGCTGTTGGATTTCATCAAAAATACCTTAGTTTGTGTTCCAAAGATGATGGAAGGTGTTACAGGTTTGGAACGACATAAGGATGCCAAATTAATGACAGAATTTTCATTTTTGAGTGAACTATCCTGTTAAGCTTTACTGCACTTTTAAAAAAGACACTGAGTCTTTTGTTTCTTCTTCAAAAATGGTGGTTTCAAAGGAAAGAAAATTTTAAAAGATTGCCTGAAAAACCAGCCTGAAACAGCATGTATGAGTAGGGCTACTTTTTTATAATGAATTTAGTTTTTTTCTAATGCATAATTGATATTTAGTTCAAGATCACAATCTGATCTGATAATGCCATGTGGTATTGGATAAGCAGTAACTTATTCATGATCCCGAACGGGTCTGGAGATGATATACAGATATAAAATAGGTCAGCATTCCCATAATGCCCCTCTCTATGCAGTGTGTCCAGTGGGTGGACGACGCCAAACTCAACCAGTTACGGCGGGAAGGCATCCGCTACGTTCGCGTGCAGCTCTGTGACGACGACATCTACTTCATCCCTCGCAACGTGATCCACCAGTTCAAAACGGTCTCGGCCGTGTGCAGCCTCGCGTGGCACATCCGTCTAAAGCAGTACTACTCTGAGGAAGAGGAAGTGGAGGAATCAAAGGACGTTAAGACCAAGGACCTGTGCTCCACATCATGTCCTGCCCCCTCTTCATCCCCCGTTCACCCGGACACCAAAGTCACCTCTTGCGCCCGGCTACAAGCGGACACGACACAAGGCGGAGTGGCCAAAACAGACGAACTGGTTTTCCAGAGGCCCGCAACGCCACCCAGAGAGCCGCAACCCGCGCCTCCGCAGCCGGCTAAATCCGCCCACACTGTTTCCACCGCTCCCTGTATGGAGACCGGTCCTGTCCCAGCACCCTGCCCTCTGTCCTCGTCCACACCAGAGCAAATGCTTCCACAGGCTCCCGCCGAGCCTGCATCAGACTCCTCACTCGACGGCAGCAGGTCCACGGATTTCCCCAAATGACTTCCAAATCCTTCCTTTTGCAGAGGGATGGAGTTTTATTTCGCAAAACAGACTTAACTGACATTCCACAGTGTAAAAAAAGGAATATCTGGACTTTGCCTAAAAATGATGAAGACTGTATATTTTTTTTCTTTTTTAGCTTTTGGTTAAGAAAATGACCCCGTGAGTACTTTTTAGGTTTTTCTCAGCCAAAGTATTTAATTTGAAATATATTTTTGCTGATTACTCAGTATTGTTTTATATTTGTTTATATATTATTATTATAAATGAGATCTATCTCAAGAGGGACTTTTCATGTTGTTTCCCAGGCCGTCATGTGCATCTGCTAATTGGTTTTTACAGACAAAAACAAGGGAAAAAAAGTGCCTGTCACAAGTGGAGAGCAGCAATCATATCTTAAAAGAGAAAAATAGTCTTATTTTTATTTTCCCATGCTGTAATGTCACTGAAGTATCTGACGTATTTAAGCTAGATTAACGAGTAGGTATCGGTTTAAAGTGAGAGCTATTTGCTTTTTCATTGATCATTCTCTAGTTCGCTTGAAGGAAAATTCATTATTTTTTTAAATGACTAATAGCAGTAATTAAAAAAGGAACCTGTGCATTACCTCTCATGTATGCAGGAAATAGGATTCGGCCTCCACAAGAGGGTTGCTCATTTGTTTGTTCATTTTAATTATTTATTTTTAATCAAGAATAGTCGGTCTTTTAAGATCGTATTCATGAATTCATTTGTCATGTTTGTTTTCTGTCTGTACTGTACGCAGAAGCTGTTTTTATTTTTTGACTAGGAGGACATATTCCATCTAAGTCCGGACGTGAGCAGAAAACTAGATGGAAATGTAAATAACCAAACCTACACTCAGGGGCAACATACTGATGCCTTTTCATTTGGTCAAGCCTCTTCTACTCCTACTTTATAGTTTTATCCATACCTTCAGATTATTAGGTTTTAATTGAACCTATTATTCTGACGTGGCAGGAAATGGATCACCTAAACAAGCTTCCATTCAGATTTTACACAATTCACAGTTGTTTTAAAATCACGATGGAAAAAGTTTTCTTTATTATGCTCTAAACTTCTGTTTTTGTCTCACTGTCACCACTTTTTAAAAAATGTCCCAAATGACTAATCTTGTTGCTTTGGCCATTTTAAACATTTGTTGATTTTTCCTGAAAATCAGTTGGTGCAAATATGAATGAACTCAGTAATATACATTAACAAGGCATGAATAAATCTTTTTTTTTAATATGTTGCTCTTCCCTTAATCTGCTACCCAAGTTTTTCCCTTCTTAAAAACTGCATTTGATATCTTTCATGAGTAAAGTAGCAGAAGACATTTGTCCAGTGCTCTTGCATAACACTTGTTTCCTATGTGTTTGAACTGAAGTTGTCCATAGTAATTTATGATAAGCATTCTAGGGTGACTATGCTATCCAGGAGAGTTGGATGAGTGCAATTTAGCTTTCACTTGCTGATTGTAGTTGTGTGTCGGTAATGTTTTTGCACATGTTGATGTGTTTCCTTTGAATGGGCTTAAGTCTTAAAGCAGGCATTTGGTGTTTTTGAAAGGGTAATGGGCAGTAGTTGTGCTTCTCTGTTGACGCCAAGTATTGCTAATGACTGATTTGAATGTAATTTCACACCAGCAAGCCAATCAGTCTACATTGATTATGGTTTCAACAAAATTATCTAATGGCTTTCCCTAATCAAATGCATCCTCTATAAATGAGTGCCTTTTATTGAGTCTTTAATTGTCTGCTATTAAGCTAATTGATGTTATTCAAGTTGTATAAAGCATTAATTGCGATGGAATTTCATAAAGTCTGGCAATAAGTAACGATTGGGTATTTATTATTGTAAAAAATCATGTTTACTCTGCTAATCCACCATTTTATTGGCCACCAAATGACAAAATTGGTGTTAAATGACCTATGGAGAATTCAAAAACGTGCAATATGATTCAAATCCGTTTTTTATATTTCCAACTGTATTTAAATTAGAATTAGGATTATATAGGCAGGTGTGAAAGCCTAAACAAAAATCATCTTCTCAGTTACAGATTCTGCAATTTGCTCAATAAAAACATGCTTTCATACTTTCACCATTTAAATTTCTTTTAAGATGGTGTTTAACACCAAACCATTGAGATGAATCTTCCCATATATACCGTTTCAGACGTTTTCCGCTCTGCAACACCCGATTATGCTTTTATACCTTACGGTTTCATGTCATATTTAAATAAAACATGATGATGTTTAGCGTTCTATGTTTCTTCTGAATTTTGGCAGCTAGTTTCTTTCTTTGTGTTGATCAGGTTTTGATGGTCGTTTGTAATATAGGAAAAATCCACTTAGGGATCAAGGCATGCTCTGTGTGTTTGATTCATTATTTGCTCTGTTTGATATTTGTATAAAGGTTTTCGATTTAATTGATTTTTAAGGACTAATTAGATGGTCAATTATGAACCTAGTCAAAGTAATGTTTTGTAAATGCTAAGTTACATTTAATAGAACTGTCATGTGGATCTTTTCAATTGTGTAAAAATGCAATGGAATGCATAGACTTTTTTCTGTATTTTTTTAAATAAACCATTTTATGAGTGTACCACAGTGAAACATTTCTTAAAGGGAATCGTGCACTGCATCAGAAATTGAAAATATGCAAATAAGAAAAAGCAGAGTTAGGTACTATCACAAAACAAACTTGACAATAGATATTCACAATCTTCTGTCATGTTTTGTCCCTTTCATATAGACATGCCATCAAATACTTATTTGTCCAACATTAAGTCCAACATTACAGTTAAGGTCAAAAGTTAACATACACCTTTGCAGAATCTGCAAAATGTTCATTATTTTAGTAAAATAGGAGGGATCATACAAAATGCATGATATTTTTTATTTAGGACTGACCTGAATGAGATATTTCACATAAAAGACGTTTACATATAGTCCAAAAGAGAAAATGATAGTTGAATTTATAAAAATGTTTCAAACGTTTGTGTTACCTGAATGAACAGTGATAGTTGTTCATGAGTCCCTTGTTTGTCCTGAACCGTTAAACTGCCCACTCTTCTTCAGAAAAATCCTCCATGGCCCCCCAGATTCTTTGGGTTTTTTTAAGCATTTTTGTGTATTTAAACCCTTTCCAGCAATAACAGTATGATTTTGAAATCCATCTTTTCACACTAAGGACAACTGAGGGCCTCATACGCAACTACTACAGAAGGTTCAAACGCTCACTGATGCTCCAGAAGGAAAAACAATGCATTAAGAGCCGGGGGTGTAAACTTTTGAACAATGAAGGTGTGTACATTTTTCTTATTTTGCCTAAATATCATATTTTTTCATTTAGTGCTGCCCTTCAAGAGCTGCAGAAGATACTTGCATGTTTCTCAGAGGACAAAATAAGTAAAATTTACCCTGATCTTTAAATTCCAAAAGTTTTCACCCCCGGCTCTTAATGCGTTGTTTTTCCTACTGAAGCATCAGTGGGCAGTTTAACTGTTCAGGAAGAACAAGAGACTCATGAACAACTATCACTAAACTAAAAAAAAAAAAAAAACAGCTGTGGATCATTCAGGTAAAAACACAGTATTAAGAATCAAGGGGATGTAAAGTTTTGAACGGTAATTTTTATAAATTTAACTATTATTTTCTCTTGTGGATTACATGTAAACATCTTTTATGTGAAATATCTTATTCAGGTCACTACTAAATAAAAAATAACATGATATAAAAATAACAATAATATTTTGGTAAAATAACATTTTGCAGATTCTGCAAGGCGTACTGTATGTGATATAGAAAAGCTTGATTGGCCATGGTTACCTGCAGCTGTATATATTATAAAAAAAAATTAAAATCGTACCTATGAGATTACAGAAGTGTCTACTTTTCAGTACATTCATACCATTTATTGTCTTTAGTTGAACATTTTATATACATTTTAGTTGCATAAAGATGCAACAACCTTTAATATTTGGTCTATAAAAGTTCTGCATTATACTCTCACAAAATGTCAAACTCATTGACAAAAGTACAATCTTTATAAATGTCCATCTGTTATGTGAGGTCCATTGTTGGGCTTCTATCCCTCAAAAACCTCAACGCTCATCTGAGGCTAAAAGAAAACGTTGCTGTTTTGAACTGTCCTGTGAGGCTGTTTTCCTTTTTTTTCACCTTCAACGTGAACTAGACCCATGTTCCTGGTTTATTTCGTGGGCCTTTTGGCTTTCCAAAACGAGATCCAAAAGCTGTGGAGTGAGAAAAGAGTCAATGTGTCATGTACAAGCCTAGTATGACCAAAAATTGAAAAAATATAAAATAAAGCAGCTCCATCTTGTGGCAGCTTTTAAAAACATCAGTTTGAAATCATATTCGGTCATACATTAAAAAAGTGTCATATCTTACAAAATAAGAACCCAACAGCGGCACCATAGGATGGTGGAGCAGACTGAGGCGGGCCTGGAGACGGGGCTGAAGGTGGGGCAGGGGGCGGGACCGGAGGCGGGGTGTTTTTTGCTGCAAATGACAGTTACATGATGTTTAAGCCACACACAGCTTCTTATGTCATTTGACTTCTGTTTTATCATTTGAATTCGTTGTATCAAAATTAAAAGTAGAAATGGTTATAATACATACGCCTCTGTTTTCCTTTCAGAAACTTAATACTCTGTAAGAAAAGAAAATATGTATTGACATTTATAGAATAGGGACTGTTTACATGAGAGGCCGTTCACAAAGATGTGACTTTCGATGAAATCCGAGAGCTTTCTGACCCTGCATAGACAAGAATGCAACTACCACGTTCAAGGTGCATAAAGGTAGTAAGGACATTGTTAAAATAGTCCATGTGACATCAGTGGTGCGACCTTAAAAGGAAACTCCACTTCCAGAACAACAATTTACAAATAATTTACTCACCCCCTTATCATCCACGATGTTCATGTCTTTCTGTCTTCAGTCCTAAAGAAATTATGTTTTTTAAGGAAAATATTTCAGCATATAATGGACTGCTATGGTGCCCCGATTTTGAACTTACAAAATGCATTTTAAATACGGCTTCAAACGATCCCAAATGCGGTTGTAAATGATCCCAGCTGAGGAAGAAGGGTCTTATCTAGCATAACAATAGGTTATTTTAATAAAAATAATACAATTTATATACTTTTTAATGCCAAACGCTCATCTTGTCTTACTCTGCCTGGATTGTTTTTGTTCCTGTTTATGACAGTTAGGGTATGTCGAAAAAACTCATCTCATGTCCTCCCTCAACTTCAAAATTGTCCTATGTCGCTGTTTCACCTTTTTTGTTAAGGGTGTTGATATTTTTTGCATGTTCACTTTGCAAAGACTGGGTCGGTACTTCTGCAGCGATGTAGGATGATTTTGAAATGATTTTTAAAGTTGAGGGAGAAAATACGGTCGGAGTTTTTCGACATACACTAACTGTCTTGAGCCAGAATACACAGTTCAAGGACTGCAAGGCAAGACGAGCATTTGAGAATAAAAAGTATTGTTTTTTATGTAAATAACCGATCGTTTCGCTAGATAAGACCCTTCTTCCTCGGCTAGGATAGTTTACAACCGCATTTGGGATCGTTTGAAGCCGCATTTAAACTTTGGAAGTTTCAAATCGGGTCACCATAGTCCGTTATATGAGGGAAAATGCTGAAATTTTTTCCTCAAAAAACATAACTTCTTTACGACTGAGGAAAGAAAGACATTAACATCGTGGATGACAAGGGGGTGAGTACATTATATGTAAATTGTTGTTCTGGAAGTGGAGTTCTCCTTTAATTTTATGATACTACGAGAATACTTTTTGTGTGCAAAGAAAACAAAAAAAAAACTGACTTTATTCAACAATTCTTCTTTTCTGTGTCAGTCTTCAAAGCACATTCTGTTTGAACTGCGATTAATTAGTTTTGGCGTTTAAAAATGCGAGATATGGTGCGCATTTTTAAAAGTTCAACTTTTTTAACTTCGCATGGCGTTTGGAAAACGAAAAAACACTCTGTGTGAACAGCCCCTTGAAAGTGCAGTATGTGGGTTCAATACAAAAACGAAATTTACATGTTAATCATGCCATGCACTTGACATGTAACAAATACAGAGACTTTAGAAGTTAAACCTTGGTCCTGGCCTTGCTGACCAGTGAAGTTTTCTCTCCCCCTCTGTCTGACTGGTTCTCTGTTGATCCCGTTGCTGCCGACTGGCTGCTGGGTGCCGTCTGATGCTCTACTGTATTAGCCACAGGGCAAGCTAAACTAAGGTTATGTAGTAATAGTTAACTGACATCAATCATGGTTAAGGGATTTATGCTGTCACTCACCTCGGCCTCCAGTTGCTATGGTTACAGGGACAGGCAGAGTCAGCGGAGCCACAGATAGAGACTCTGTAAAATTAAACACAGCTGTGCACACATAGATCCAATAATAGTACGCCCTTTTTATCTCTGTCGATCGGTGACAAACACTACACTCCAGCGCACTCGAGAGGGCAAATTTGCTTGAGCATGTTATGCTGTAATGACACTAGTGACTGAGGTGTGGGAGGGCGCAATGGAAACACCAGCCTACCTTGTTTTGAACTTTTTGCTCTGACGCTCTGTTAGAAAATGACACATTTTGGCAATAATGAGTCAAGCATTGATCATACAGTCGGAAAATCACAACACAGCATTTCTGTACAGATCAAAATAAATAAGCGGTTTGTTTCTTCTAGTCCATGTCTATATGCTTTGAAGTCAAAGAGTACTCCTAAACGTTAAGTAAAATTACTTTTGGTATATAGTGAGTGTAAAGTATGTATTAAGAGTATAAAGGTAGATGCAACGCAACCTTGCTTCGGCTCCAAGAATGATCCAGGGATGATCTGGGCTGGGAGCTGCCTGACCATTCAGACGATGTGCCCACTCTCTGTCTCTGCTGCTCTGCCTCAGCAGGCTGACAGGGGGCGCTGTTGTCGGCCACTTTAACGGGGGAAAAAAGATTTTTCAGCTTTTTTAATAACTGTAGATTAAGTTTTTCTGTATGCTGTACGTTCTGTATGCTGCACCTTTCTCCGTGTGAAAAATGAACGATTCTGGGGTTCTTTCAGGAAGTGGTGGAGTTACACTTTCTTTATGAGACACAACCGCAAAACGTAGGGTGAGTTTGTATACATTTAACGTTAAATCAGCGAAAATATGTTGTATGTTGAAGATTGCAAAGTGAAAAATTACATTGGTGTATGTGATATACAGTACCTGTCCCTGGAACTGAGTTGAGTGTCTGCTCATGTGGTGTTGGGGTGTGTAGTAGAGATTCTAAAGTTGAAAATAGGAAGTATGAAATAGCTTATATTAAAACAATCAACCAGAATAACACTGAGAGAACTTCCTTAAGTTCCTAGTTTTATATAGGCTACTGTGGAAATGAAGTTACAAACATGTACCTTCAGTGTACCTATTGACCTCTAAGCCATTTACGAATGCCTATGTGTGGACAGATTTGATGCTTTAAAGGTTTCTGTCGATCATTTTTTTTAACTTGATAAATAAAAATTTAGACCTGTGACTAAAATCAAAATGTACAATTTACAACCAAAAATTATTCAACAGAGATTTGTAGATCTCGGAGTCAGTGCCAGAATGAATTAAAGGATTAGTTTTTTTCAACGCTGCTTCAAAGGGCTCTACACAATCCCAGCTGAGGAATAAGGGTCATTTTCTAAAACAGTTTAAATGTATGTACTTTTTAACCACAAATACTCGTCTCTCGCTAGCTCGGCATCACACATTACGTAATCAAGCACGTGTGACATAGGCGGAAGTACCGACCCAGCGTTTGCAAAGCAAACGTGCAAAAAAAGTCACTTCACAAATAAGGTAAAACAGATTTTGGAGGAGAAAATGAGATGAGAGAGTTTTTTGGCCTACCCTACATTTTTTAACAGAAGTACACAGTACACGTTATATACTGTGTAAAGACTCACATCGCAGACTAGTGCAAGACGAGCATTTGTGGTTAAAAAGTTGTTGTTTTGAAAATGACTGATCGTTTTGCTAGATGAGACCCTTATTCATCGGCTGGGATTGTGTAAATGAAACTGCAATTTGGACCTTCAACACGTTGATCCCCATTGAAGTCCACTATATGGAGAAAAATCCATGTTTTCCTCAAAAGCCTTAATTTCTTTTCGACTGAAGAAAGACATGAACATCTTGGGTGACATGGGGGTGAGGAAATTGTTAGGAAATTTGTTATTAAGGAATAAGCTAGTCCTTTAATTCTTCCATTCTGAGGCGTAAGGAATTGCCTTAACTATGCATGGTTGCATATTTAATGAAATATGCAATGTAAATATAGCATGGTTTTGCTTGTTTAATGGTGATGACACTTAGCTTTAACACCAGCATATAACTGTGAATTTCTGCTTAGTATAATTTAAGTTAAAATTGCACTATACACTATTCCTGTTAAACTATAATTGAGTCTTACCCTGAGATTGTTTTAACACTAGGGGTGGAGGACTGAAACTTGTGATCGGAACAGGACTGAGTGGAGCAGATAATACTGCAACACAAACACACAAAAGGAAGTTGTCAAGAATGTAGCCAAAATGAATATCTTGCTGGTTTGCTGCGGTCTTGTCTTTATCTATGACTTTGAAATCCTGATTATATGACTGACTTACCAGGAAGTGACATTCTAAGTTTCAAGCTCTGAAATAAAAAAAAATAATAAAATATTTAGAAAAAAAATTGTTTAGGTTGGTGTCTTCTGTTAATATGCTGTTAATGTTAAAGGGTTCATCGGATGCCCATTTTCCACAAGTTGATATGATTCTTCAGGGTCTTAATGAAAAGTCTATAATATACTTTGGTTAAAAATTCTCAATGGTTGTGTAAAACAACACCCTTTTTACCCTGCCAAAATAAGCTCTGCAAAAATCATCTCATTCTGGTCGAGGCTGCTTTAAATGCAAATGAGCTCTGCTCGCCCCATCCCTCTCTTCTCTCTGTGGAATGAGGAGTCTGTTTACTTTAGCGTTTAGCCGTTAAACTTGCTAACTAGCACTTTATTAGGAAAGGTGATCGCAAAGATTCATAAAAAAAACTCCTTATACTCACTTCTGCTGAAAGTGAAGCTGGATCATGAATGATTTGCGCGAACATAGACGGATATATGTAGATCGAGAGGCGCATTACCTTCACAGACAAACGTAGTCTACTGCATCTTCAGCTGCTCAGATGTCGGGAGTAAATGACGACCACTATGTTCATTATTACATCCAGCAACACAACACCTCAATCGCTCAATCAGAGATATTCTTGTATAACTTACATTCCTGCTCTGGCATTGAAAACAAAGAAGGTGGACTGTTGCAGCTGATCTGAGGTAAAGCGCTCATATCAATAAACTATCGTGGGAGCGGCCTCTGTTGGTGTGACGTCACACCGACAGGCATCTGAGAATGACTTGATTTGAAAAAGGGAATATTATTTTTTCAGATTAATTAAAAACCACTGCATGGATTTTTATCATTATAGGGTAGATCTGTACATACACTGCCGACACACATTAATGTTCAAACAACATGTAAAAGTGAACTTAGCATCCGATGACCCCTTTAATATTCATTGGTGAGCGTCCTCTCACCTTGCTCCTGGACCAAGATCGTTTCATGTCTGTTTGAGCTTCATTTGTTTGCCCAGACCATTCTAGAGATTTTCCAACTCTCATTACAACATCCTGTGGCTTTTCTTGTGTCACGTTTTGTACCAAATCTGTTGAAAATTAGATGACAGTTTGATAAGGTACAAAGAAGTGACCAGATGAAATTTGCTGTAGATTCATCCCTGCCCATCATTGTCATACCTTCATCCGTAGCCATTTCAAAAGACTCTGGAGTTCTTTCAGGCAGTGGGGGCACAGGTGAGGGCGGGCTGTCTTTTTACAGAAAACAGGAACATTTACAGGTTCTGCCCATGAAACCTATACTTAAATTTAAAGTGTGCATAATGCTCACCTTTATTGACGCTCTCAGAGTCTGAGCTGGTTGGGATCACCAATGTCAACATCTCAGTGTTTTCACTGACATCTGGGAAAAGACCATATATTGTGGTATAAATTTGTGGTATTAATTTAATAGTAAATGTACTGGACCAATTTGTATATGTTGCATGGCTTGAAATGTCAGTCTGCAAGTGAGAATCAGTGCTTGTATTATTACTATAACTAATAAATAAAGACATTAAAACCATAAATAAAGTTAAAATAATGTAAGATATAAACATTATATATAAGTAAGTGCTAAAATGTTTTAAACACTTTGTTTAAAGCCTCTATAATGCATTATACAAATATTAATTTAATTATTACCATTGCTATTAATTTATGGTGTATTACTTGCTTTCATATAATTGTAACCACAGTAAAACATTATTATTCTAATAATTCTAATAATGCATTAAAATGATAAACAATGCAATTTGCAAATTTTTTGGCAATTATTTATGTAAAGATATAAATAATCAGTGTATTATGAATACCTTTATGATGCATTATACATAAAACCTTTAAATGTTACCAAATTATTGAAACTAAAACTGAAATAAAACAAATTAATATTAATAATGAGTAATAAAAATGACAACAGCACAAAAAATTACTAAGTTTAATATTATATAAAATAAAACTAATATGACGTTGGTGAGGATAGACATTTAGACCTTAAGTTGGACTAACCGTTCATTTCATCTGCCAGTATAAAAGACTCTGGGGTACGCTCTGGCAAAGGAGGAGGGGCGTCTTCATCAGAGGAAGGTGTATTTGGACCTTTATACAAACAGGAAATGATCATAAGTGATCCATCGTAAATAGTTTAGAAAATCAATTGTTAAGCTAGTCATGGGTTTTCATACCTTTGTCATTGCAGTCATGTTTTGGTAATTCTAACACTTGATTATTAAGCACTAAACTAGGTATTGTGAAAGAAGGGTTCTTCATCCATGCTTCATCAATCATAGAGTCCATGATACTGTGATTGGCGCTAGCCGGTGGAGACCCAAAATAAGGATCTTCCACAGTTAAGCAGATTGTGCTGGGGATAATAGAGTCATGGTCTGTAGCAGCAGGACTAACATCTTGGTTTTCTGCATACTCCAGATGCTCCATATCTGGCCTCAGCTCCTGTACTAGGCTGATGGGATAGTCTGAACATGCAGCTTGGGTGAGATCAGTGTTGAAGCTAGTGGATGGTTCAGGTCTTTGAGATCCACAGGCTGTAAAGTCTGTTTGAGGAACTGATGCTATGAATGACCTCTGATCTTTAATCTGGGCCCATTCACTCATTGTATTGAGCATGGGTGCAGGAGTGAGGTTTGTGGAGATGACCTCTTGATTGAATGATTGTGAATGAGGCTGTGGCCAAGAAGTGACTTGCTGTGTGATGTGATTGAGTTCATCCATTGCGATTTCGAGCTCGTTATTCCTATCGAAACAATGAAAGACTTTATGATAAAGAATACCACAAAGACAGTCACAATGTTACTTAGGGTGTGTTTACACTTGGAGTTTGGTTCTTTTGGTCTAGACCAAAAACAAAAGAGAACCATGGGTATTAAGACTTGTATGGCTCTTTTATGGCTTAATATAACGTAAATGATGTCTCTTACTGAAATATGTAGTAGAAAACCCACGAAAAATTTTCATTTTTTAAAAAATGCACATTTTGGACTATGGGGGCGCCATTATGACGTTACCTGGTGATACCCGTTGCTATTTTTACCACAACACAACTCAAAATTAACAGCTCGGAAAATAAAATACTGATAAGATGACCACAGTTACTGACACAGCTTACAGGTACCATCAAATGCCGTCCCATTAATTTTTTTTCCCACAAGGAATCTAAACGCCCCTGGATATTGAGTGAAATCCATGATGAGAAACTCCTTCAGTGGCTGTGGCGTCATGACAAGCGTTGGCATGTTTACATCCTGCCAGAATGGCATTTAGCGTTAGCTGTGGTCTACTAAAAGCCTCAAAGGCATCAGGGTTAAAGTGGAAAGAGCAAAGACGCTGGTCTTTAGGAAGTTTTATTCATCCACAGGCATTTTTCCATTCTTTTTTCCAATTCTTATCACCAGGAAAAGCAGTGAAGACTTACATTGCTTCCTTCGTTGTCCTTCGACTGAAAATTACAAACAAAAACCACACAATGTGGTCATCGTATCAGTATTTTATTTTCAGAGTTGTGTTGTGGTAAAAATACCAACAGGTAGCGGCAGTAGCTCACCGAGTGCAACCATTTCATGTCAACAAAATTGTCCCACAGTCCAAAATATGTATAGAACGATGTGGATTTTTAAAATAAACATAAATCTTTCATGGGTTTTCTACATATTTCAGTAAGAGACATCATTTACGATATATTACACCATACAAGTCTTAATACCCGTGATTAGTCCTAGTTTGCTTAGTGTTCATGCTGTCATTTTTTAAACTAAACCTAAATATGCAATTACACAGACATCCAAAACTGATGTGTGTACATTTTTTTACAAGCTGACAACAAGCTTATAAAATGTGTAAAGGAATAAAACAGCAGCAGAAATTCCTCTGATGCACACGCAGAGATCTGCTGTACACCAAAGTTTGTATGGCAGCGTTCATACTTTTTCAAACCACACTAACACAGCAATCACACATTTTAATCTAACCAAACCAGCCAAGTGTGAAAATGCTCTATGACATGAAAAATTCAAGATTGTTGAAGACATTTAAATATAAAGCAAGATTTATCTGTTTGCAACGCCTGACACAGCAACACTGGCTCAACCTTTGGTGTTGAAGAAGACATTGGATGCCCATTTTACACAAGTTGGTTGATCAAAGTCCCTTTCAAGCAAAGTCTGTTCACTCGGCAGCCATATTTGCAATGCCTCCGGGCAGCTCAAACAAGACCAAGTCCTGTCTAAATGCATGGGGGAATCTTGAAATCTCAAAAACTGCCCTGTGAACTCACAATAAAATTACATATTTCAGATCAACAACAAAATCTGAAATGAACTGCCCCATGAATGTTGTTTCTTATGCTCAAAAAGTGCAAAAAAAGCTTGTTTTTCAGGCTGGACCAGTCGATGCGCTATTGCTCACTACACACTCCACCCCTCTTCTTTGATAACAATCATTGGGCCTGTCCTAGTACCCACAATTATTATTTTGGACACTTGAAAACACGTGTATGCAACAGGAAATAGGTGAAAAAGAATGTCCCAGATTGTTAAAGCTCAGTGTCCTTGACGCACACTAAATCTCTAATACCGCTGTGGTGTGGTATTTGAGGCTAAGCGTAACACATCAGGTTGAGGAACAAGCATAGCCCAAAATGGTGAAATGTTGAGTACAACTTTCCAGTGTAAGGTAAATTGCTTAATATTACATAATTTCGTATTAAAAAAAAAAGGTTGCACATTGAATTGCTGCAGAGATGAGTATAAATATTTGCAACTGTCTTCTGTTACATAGGAACTGCTGAACAGAATGTGCAAAGAACTCAAAATCAAAATGTATAAATAAAGCGTTGTAACAATGTCACTTACATTAGCACTATGATGATGTGTGTTCCATCAAGTAATGAAAAGTTCTAAAGTTCATACACTTGTCTTCACACCCACTTGACCACTTGGGCCAAATACAAGAAATACTGTTTAAGTGCAACGACCGCAAATGTGGGCCCATTATTACCATTTTTTTGTTAATCTTTAGTGATGTTAGTGAGGCAGAAATTACACACATCTGCTTTAAAGTACAACATCCAACATCCAGAACAACAGTGAACTTTCATGCAACCTTTCAATTGCAGAAAAGGTTCTTTATAGTCGAAAAAGTTTCTTAAAATATTCCTCAAAATGATTCTTTTAGAAACTGTTCACTGAAAGGTTCTTTGGGGAACCAAAAATGGTTCTTCTATCGCATCGCTGTAAAAACACCCTTTCGGAACATGTTCGACCAAAGTGTAATTTATTCACCAGCAAGAGGTGTGAATAAATGATGAGAGAATGTTCATTTCTGGGTGAATTAATACTTTAAAATCTGGATAAATCGTATTAAAAGGAGATATTTCCTATTACCTGTGCTCAGTTCGAAGCAGTGCTCTGAAGTCTGTCCCAGTCTCTGAGTCAGAGTCGCTGAAATCCGAGAGCTCACTCGCACTACTTAAGGTGACAGGAGAGGGACAAGCTGGGACCTGGTTGATGATAACAATAAAATGTTCATTGAAGAATGCAAAAAAATGTTGCACAATGTATCATAACTAAGGAAAATCAGTGGGAAATAAAATTATCTATTAATATATTTACATAAAAAAGAGTGAGTAATAATAATAACTTATCTAACCTCTTTGTTTGTATCATCCATTGCTGCCAGATATCTCTCAAACAGCAATTTGATGGTCCTGTATACTAGTTCATATTGTTCCTAGGAGGAGAAGAAATCATCATTAGCTAAAATAGAGACTATTTGTTTTTATTGCTGTTGGCAATTTAAACTAAGTTGGTTACCTTAGTCTGTACCACAGAGGGCCTCTGTGTGCGCATGTCCTTTACCAGTTCAAAGATACTGAAATTCTCTGGTATCATCTAAACAAGAGCAAATAATATCAGCACTTTGTCAGAATATAGATTACATTGTGCCAGTATAACGATAGCTTCAGTAAGATGTTTTGAACGCTTACATGTCTCTTTAGAAGATTCCAGGTATAGTCAATGGCACACAGTGCACCTGTTCTTCCACAGCCTGCACTGCAAATCCGAGAGTTTCAAGAGAATGAGCCACAGTGAAAATGCAATTCTTACATTTGAACAACTTATCACCATTAAGATAGCACTGCTGTAAAGTAATGTAAAAATTGCATTTGAAGTCAGAGAGCTGCCTAAAAGATGTTTAGAATATTCTGTGTGGAAAAACTTAAAGTTTATATTTACAATACTAATAATTTAATAACACTGTTGCATGTAATACTGTACACTATATTATATTATTATAATTATGATTATATTGTAAAATACGTACATTGCATATCAAATATTTGTCATGTGCCAGCTGAGCAGCTGGCTTATTAACCTCCATGGGTCCGACTGAAAGATGGGTACAAATATAACACTGACTATATCCTCATAATTGTTTTGAGGTGACATCAGATGGCCATTTTTCACAAGTTGATCTGATTCTTTAGGGTGTTCATGAAATATCTACAACGTACTATATCTGCAAACAACACCGTTTTTACCTTGTCAAAAACACCTCTGTTCACAGCGACCCATTTCGGTGCATGTCTCTTTAAATGATGATGAGCACTATTCACCCCACCCCTTTCTTTTCATTTTTTGTATATTCGGTGGTGTGTTACCATCAAAAACAAAACTAATCCACTGTGTCCTCACTGGCTCTGATGTTGGGAGAAAATCACTTTTACATCCAACACAACACCTGCATTGCTTATGAAACACTGTTGTCGCCACAGCTGCTCAGGCAGTGAGAAAATGGCGAACAGTGTAAAATTGTCTGACATATGCTAATACAGGACAGACCGCCAGTAGTCGTGGGTGGGGCCTGAGCAATACAACATCTTACTGCTCAGAAAATCAAAACGGCTTGATAATTGTGACTGTTTAGGTGTTTTAAGAATTAAAAAAAAGAGTAAATGGAGTTTTATCATTGTAGGTGGTTGTGTCCACACACTAAGTACTGCTACATTTATACACAAACAATATGTAAATATGAATTTTGCATCCGATGTCCCCTTTAATAGTCAAGTTAACTTGTAAAGAATACTTTCAAGAATTAATTTCTGAAATATGGCAGTAGATTCAGTCACTAACTTGTTTGTTATCTAAAGTCTTTGTATTGTCATTGTAACTCAGTGTTAGCAGTAGTGCAGAGGATTGTTGCTTGTTGGTCAACCACCTACACATTTCCTGTTTCAAAAAAACAAAGGTGGGCAACTTCCATGGTTACTGATACAAACAACCTGTTTGTATCGGTATCTCACGTCCATAGCCACCAAAAATGTCACCATGGCCGCAATATGACCTCAGACCTATCTGATTAGAAGTCAGATAACCCTAACAGTTTGTCACAGCAGATGCAGGCATTTACCTGCAGTGAATGCAGATGGGAATCTCATCATGATCCTGGTAAATCCGCATGTCCTGCAGCAGCTCCAGGATGGCAGGAATGGAGTCAGGTACTCCATGATCCGGCCAGTTCACATAGTGCAGCTGCTTCACTGTCCGAAACATCTGGAAATAACCGGTGTATTATAGACTGTTTGTTTATTCTGGTAACCTGATTTCTAGTCTTTAAACCACCACATTTTGGTGGATTTCTTTTATCACTACAAAACAGCTGCAGAAATGTCAGCACCTGTCTGTGTTTATATTTGTTCCACTACTATGTCTGCACAGTCTCTGAACTTTTTGACTATTAAAGCTGAAAACTTAAACTTTTATGCAATGACATTTTCAAGAGGGGAAAAAACGTGTATGGACGAGTCATAGGTCACCACAACGCAATGTTTGACCTAAAGCAATATTTATAAAGCTCATTGAACTTGACTGAAGTGTGAACACATCTAGCAATCAATTTATAAAGCAGTTATTTAATGGCAAGTAACTAGTTGGGACATCGAAAAAAAAAGATTTTTAAAATATTTAAATAAATGTACACATTTTTTTATAAACTATAAAGACTGTAAAGTAGGGTAAACTTTAAATATTTTTCAGTGCGTTGAAGGCAAGATCAAAGAAATGTTACTTACTTGTTTAAATGTCACCTTCAGCGTCCGTGTCAAATAATCTCCCTTATTCTCATCAGACTCCTAGACAAAATCACACGGTAACATTTTACAATAATGGACCATTTGTTAACATTGGTTAAAGAATTAACTAACATGTACAAACAATGAACAATACATTTATTACACTATGTATTAATCTTTGTTAATGTTAGTTAATAAAAATACAGTTGTTCATTGTTAGTTCACAGTGCATTAACTAATGTTAACAAACACTACTTGTAATTTTAATAATGCATTAGTAAATGCTAAAATTAACATTTAAGATGATTTAAGTATTTAAGGATTGTTCATTCTTAATTCATGTTAACTAATAATTAATAACTAATGGACCTTATTGTAAAGTGTTACCAATCAAACATGTACATGAGTGGAATGCTCACTGGATCAGTAATTTGCAGATAATATTTTAGTTAATATTACTGGTAACACTATACAGTAAGGCTCATTAGTTAACAGTACTTAACTACATTAGTTAACATGAACTAAGAATATATAATACTTCTACAGCATTTATTAAGCTTAATGTTGTTTTCAGCATTTACTAAAGCATTATTAAAATTACTAGTGTTGTTAACATTAGTTAATGCACTGTGAACTAACAATGAACAACTGTATTTTTATTAACAGTAACAAAGATTAATAAATTGTGTAATAAATGTATTGTTCATTCATGTTAGTTAACACATTAACTAATACATAAACTATTGCATATCTAAACTATTGCTTTATAATAAACCCTTAAATATGACATTGTTTTTAATGCATCAGTATTAAAATTCTGGCTGACACAATAAGCAGATAACTATTCAATTATTTGGTGTAAATGAATGAGTAAATAAACAAAAAATCACATTTTAAGTGCTACAAGTGAATTTAAGCATGTAGCACAAATGTATAAAAGTACAATATGAAACACTGATATTCATTTTTGAGATTTGTTAAAGATTGCATTTAGACGTTTTATTAAATTACTAGTGTTTTAAAATTTTTTTTTTTTTTTTTTTAGAAAAGACAAGGCAAATGAGGTTAAATATTCAATATAGACTGATACTAGTAACCAATATAGTACTGATAATTTGTGCACCCAGATGTGCACCCGGACCAAGAAAAAATAGTGATGTTGTGGAAGTACGCATTGTCTTTTTTGCATCGTACTTAGTGGCTCAAGGTGTAGTGTTTTAGATACTGTGTGAATACTAAGAATCAGGCTTGAACAGACGTGTGTGTGTGCGTAAGCGCAAATAAAACACAAGGACAGGAAGTGTGGTGTGAGTGAGGGAAGATGTGTTTCTTACATAGTATATGGTAAAGGGTTCACACACAAACACATCATCCTTTGACTCCGGCCAGTAACGCTCACATTTTTTCTGAAAGGAAGAAGAAAAGCAGCATTCAATCTCAACTGCTCCCTTCTGTCTACACTATGAGAATTTACACGCTGAGTGCATGGCAGCGCTCTTTTCATATCAACATTTTTTGAAAGGGTGGGAGCTCGAGATAGAAAAAAGAAGTAGAAGAAATGTCATGCTTGATGCATTGCCTCACCATTCTGAGGCAAGAAGGATGTGGTTAATAAAAATGTTTTCTTTTAAACACAGTGACTGTCAACATTTCCCCTATAACACGCTGTCAGTTACAACTTACCCTTCCCATTTCAAACTCCCGGCAAGCCATCACAATAACCTGCAGTGAGACAGTGAGAGGCATTTAGATTTTTTTATGTGAATATTTCTCCTTGGATCTTACCCAAAGCTGGTTTAGCTTGTTGAACCAGTTTTCTACAAGAAGTGGAATGTGTGAGAAATGGTCATACGCTACACAATCAAGCTCTGACCTGCACGTTGTATTCCCACAGCATCCTCCAGAAGTCCAGCACAGAGTTTGGCAGTGGGCCTTGTGTGGCAATATACGCCTGAGTGCCCAGCACTCCCTGAAATAAATACAGAACAACTGGAAATTGTTACTAAATTCTGCTGAATTTTGTGTATAAATGTGCATAGCATGAGAACTTTCTTGCACTTCCTTACCTTAATAAAACTAGCATTGATGTAATCCGTATCATGTTTGGATGTGATGAGGGAGAGCTTCACTCTGCTGTGATCAACTATGAGAAAATACAGCCGTCAGCATCTCTAGCACATCTTGTACTGTAATCTTCACAATCAACACTTTCCATGGTTTTTTACGTAACTGCTGTTTTCACAAATCTTGTGTTGATCTTCCACATTGCTATCCATTTGGCATTGTCTGCTATGATACAGTACAATATTTTATGGTATAATATACCCGTACAGCACACATACATCATACGGATGTCTATTTGATGTATGCGTTTTCATTTAGAAGATGTTTTTTTAGAGCGTTTGTTCTTCTACACCCCTACAATGTTTCCTGTCTGATGTTGACTAGATATTTAGAGATCGTCTAAATGCCGTTTATGATTTAGGGCACTGTATGAAATGCTAACATAAAAACATTTACATTTATACATTTAGCACACACTTTTATCACTTTTAAAAGCGACTTACAAATGAAAAATGCAGCAAGCAACTAATCATGCAATCACATGAGAAGTGCTAAC
Organism: Labeo catla; assembly: GCA_012976165.1. NCBI lineage: Eukaryota > Metazoa > Chordata > Actinopteri > Cypriniformes > Cyprinidae > Labeo > Labeo catla. The sequence goes on along the minus strand of VONZ01000407.1, from coordinate 163,576 downwards.
AATAGAACGTTTTAACCATTGTTCAAAATAGTACACGCTAAAACAGGAAGAGATTAAAAAATAGTGCAAGGATAGAAGAAGCTTGTTAACTGTAATTGATTCAACTATAAAATGTATGGTTTTGGCAAGTAACAACTATAGAGAATGGGAACGTGACGTCAGCAACGCACGGCATTCTGGGACATTCGGACACGGACGCTACAGTCTAGACTGAGAAATAGTGGAGGTAGATGTTAAAATTTATATTGTACATTTAAAAACACATTAGAAATGGAGAACGCTTGCTGTGACATGAACTGCCATATCTGCTGTCATGACCGGAGTGGAGAACCGATCTAAAATGAAGCGCAATTTTATGCTTTTCAGCTTAAAACAATACAATGGCGAAAGCAGCTCAATGAAAATAAACAACTTAAAAATCTGGCTTTGTCGTTTGTATATATTATTTATTACAGTTTTACAATTTCCGATCCACTTGAATTTGTAAGTGCTCACGCTATGAATAACACGTTTGGAAATGTAATTTAATTTGTGATGTGACTCGTTGCGATCACTGTCCTTGTTCATAAAGCAACTCATGTGATTAAACTTTACTGTTCAGCAGCACTTTGTAAGAAATCGTGTATTTGTTCAATTTAATTCCAGTAAAACTTATTGAACTTTATCCCTCAATGAAATTAGGGTGATATGACATATGATTACAATCAGCGTTTCTCAGTTCCAGTCCTCACGTACCGTCGCTCTGCATATATTGCATGGCTCTCTTATTTAACCTGATTCAGACAACCAACTAGTCCAAAGAGAGCTCCATAACTGAACTGTGTTGCGATTAACATGGTCCCTAAACAATGTTCATTGCTCCCCACTCCCTGAGCAGTGGAAATCAGTTTAAGTTTACTTAGGAATATTCATTCTTGGATTTGCGCTACGCCACCGCCTGCATAGTCTTCACACACAGACGAAACTTAGAGAAAGTGTGACACAATATACCCCTGTAAATAAATGCAATTTAAATTCATGTCTTGCGCACTTTAATGTTCGTTGAATGGAACATATACGCTGTCTTCGAACTGTAACCAGGGCGGAATATTTCGAGTTCGCAGTGCACTTACTTTTGAATAGAACAGACATCTGAGATACACAAAATGTGCAGAGCGGTGGTTCCCTTACAAGATCAACTGGCTGAGATCAACCTATAGTGTGTTTATTTTTTCTGGCAAATATATCAGTGCCATCTAGTTATTAAAAACTGCAAAAGAGAAATGAATTCGGTCCTGTGTGTGGTACAATAGAAGGTGGCGGTATGATTTCTGTGAGTGTGTATGTGTCCTGTTCTGGCCACACGACTGAGTGCTCGAATGAACGCAATGGATTCAAATATTAGTACATTTATTCTAAGCAAGTGCAAACAGCTCTTAAAAATATTAACGCAAATACAGTCGTTTTTTCCTCTAGTGATTTGTATTCATTGTCTTGTACGCTATTTAGCGTGTCCTATAACATGGCGGCGACTACCCAGAATGCAATGCGCAGTGACGTAAACTCCCGAGCTCTATAAATGTGTAATTTGCAGTGAAACCCCCTGATAGCACACTTACATAATGGAGATGTCTAGAGGTTGACCGATATATCGGTTTTGCCGTTTAAATGGCACTGATAGTTGATTGGCGGGACTATCGGTTATCGGCAAAAATCCATGCCGTTAGTTTTTTTTCGGGTTGGGTCAGTTGCTGAAACGGCTGAAAAGGTCGTCATTATACAGCAAAGTCCCTATAGTCTTTGTTATACAGCACGAGAGCGGCCTCTAGTGGCGGAAATCACTGACAGCACGTGACATTTGTTTAGACACGTGACACTGCGCGCTGCACAGAGCGGGACACTTCAAAGGCGGATTTAAAACATCGACAACGAAACGGTGTGTACAGTATACTGTAGAGCATGTTTTCATGTCACTACTAAGCGATGAATTTGTTAACTAGATGCTGCATTAGTGGAGAAAGGACAGAAGTATACTTTTGCTCGTTTGGTGATCAAATAAAGTCTTGTAGACCGCTGCTTGAATTGAATGCGACACGTCCAGTGTGTGAAACCGGATGGCTGCGAGTTCTTCTAGACGCAGCGCTGCACTATTTTTATATTTTGATTACATAATCACAAATGTTCTAGAATAGAAGCAGGTAAACTGTGAAAGTACACCATATCCATATTTATGCAATTTCAATACTGTGGCCTTTGTGTAGATAGTTAAAGATGGCCATCTTTACCTTGACTGTTGATGTAATGGTAACACTTTACAGTCCATTTGTAACATTAAAATTGATAAAAGCTGTAGAATAGAAGTATTGTTTCTTGTTAGAGTGCGTTAATTTCAGCATTTACTGATATATTTCTATTTTACAAATTTTAGTTGGTTTTGTTAACATTAATGAACAATGAATTAACTGTAATGATCAATATATAATTAATATTAATATTTTTATTCATTTGCAAAGTATGGTTCAGTAGGCTACTTTTTTTGAATTAGTAGAGCGCTATTTATTTTCCGTTCAGTATCCATTTTAAAAAACTATCGGTCGATTAATCGGTATCGGCCAGTGTGGTCCAACCTAGTTATCGGTAAATTCTAATATCGGTCAACCTCTAGAGATGTCTATTTGACGTCTGCATTTACATCTGCGATATGTATTTTTTTAGAGTGTTTGCTCATCTGCAATACGTGTATCAACCTTATTTTTCCTGTAAGAGTGGGCACAGCTATTTGTAAAATTAATGTGTCTGGCTTCCGGTCTCATCTGTGTGCAGCTGTTTTCAGCTGTACAAAACAGCTCACTTCGCTGGTGCCTTACCATATTATTTTAATGTGTTATTTTAATTATGAACACAATTGTTTGTATTGCAAACAGTTTTACCATTTACTGCCCTTTCCTCTCGTTATTTCCATACGGCTTATGAACCTCACACATTACCAGAAAACGGCCTACTTCCGCATTGAAAAATAAGGTGGATAGGACGTTTCCTATCAGATGTCAAATAGACCTTTAGAAAATGTCTTTAAGATGTTTATGATTTAGAATGTATGTAAAGCTGTCTGAAAGATGTCTTTCAGATGTTTGTACACAGCAGATACTTTCCAGATGAAGCAATCTTTAACAGACATCTTGCAGATTAGGGCTGTAACGATAATCGCACGATGTCGTGAGGCGCGTTTAGTCAATGAAGCCGGTACTTTGATTAGTAGTAAAGCTCCGTAAAGCACTGACAAGCTACGCCAAAATCGCGCACAAAATCGAATCGCGATTTTGGCGTAGCTTGTCAGTGCTTTACGGCTCTGTGTATTACTTGCCGCTCCAGCTGAACGCACGTGATGGAGCTTTACTACTAATCAAAGTACCGGCTTCATTGACTAAACGCGCCTCACGACATCATGCGATTATCGTTACAGCCCTATTGCAGATGTATATGTGTTATCTGGAACAGCGCAAGAAAAAAATCTTATTTGTTTATTGCATTATTGCATTATTTATAACATGACTTGGGCTGCAACGATTTCTTGATTCTATTCAAGTATTAGATTTTGAATATCCTCAATTGCAATTTGCCCATGTTGAGTAATCAGCAAAAAAACGGAAAAGGCGTATTAAAAAAAATAGCATAATGCTATTAAGAATTCACAAATGCTACTATTTAATTAAATTAATATATGCGGTGCAGGTTCAATATGTGCACCTTGATTATTTCTATGCGTGTAGGTTACATATGTTCGTGTCAGTGCGGCTCTGTTCAACAATGTACATTAGCTCTGTTGTTTATGTATATTATCAGTGTTGTTTAGTAAAATCATATGATTACTTGCTTTTGATACTTTATTTGAACTAATTATTATTGCCTCATTGCTATTATATATGTAAGTTTAAGTCATTTTAAAGGCTATTGTTCACTTAGGTCTAATTTTTATTACTATAAAAAATTAATTATAATTATCCAATTACTCGATTAATCGTCAGAATAATCGGCAGATTAATCGATTACCAAAATAATCGTTAGCGAAAGCCCTATACATAATGCTCTTCACCGCTCTTCGTGAGTATTTGAGTGTGCGGTTAAAAAATCTAAGTGTCATCTGCTGTTAAAAACAAAGCTCAATATTGATTCTAGAGGGAAATTGCCATTCATCGATTTATCATTGTCGCAGTCATAGATATTAGCTTTCCAGATGTACTATAGAAAATAATACGAGTACAATGTACCTGATAGCACACGTACATCATGGAGACATCTATTTGACGTCTGCATTTACATCTGAAAGATGAATTTTTTAGAATGTTTGCTCATCTGCAACGTCTATTGGACGTTTCCCATCAGAGGTCAAATAGACGTTAATTAGATGTCTTTAAAGGAGAAGTCCACTTCCAGAACAACAATTTACAAATAATTTACCCACCCCCTTTTCATCCAAGATGTTCATTTCTTTCTTTCTTCACTCGTAAAGAAACTCCCATCTCATGTTCAAAATCGTCCTATATTGCTGTTTTACCTTTCTTGTTAAGGGTGTTTGATCTTCTTTGCATGTTCACGTTGCAAAGACTGGGTCGGAACTTCTGCAGCGATGTAGGATGATTTTGAAATGATTTTTAAAGTTGAGGTAAAAAATACGATTAGAGTTTATCGACATACACTAACTATCTTAAGTCAGAATACACAGAGTTCGTATATAGAAAGGCAAGACGAGCGTTTGAGATTAAAGAGTATTTAAATTGTATTTTTTTTTTATGAAAACAACCGATCGTTTCACTGGATAAATTCAAAATCGGGGCACTATATCATTCCATTATATGGAGAAAAATGCAGAAATGTTTTCCTCAAAAAACATTATTTCTTTACGACTGAAGACAGAAAAACATGAACATCTTGGATGACAAGGGAGTGAGTACATTATATGTGAATCTTTGTTTTGGAAGTGGACTTCCCCTTTAAGATGTTTATGATTAATAACGCATGTAAAACTGACATTTTACAGACATCTGTGAGATGGTTATACATAGCAAATTCTTTCCAGGTCAAGCGATCTTTAACACACATCTTACAGATATACTATATTAATGGTATAGTATGGCATACTATGGTATTGTCATATGTCAGAAGTGATACTCACAGGGAACAATGTCTTTGTATCTGTTCTTCTTCACATTGTCTTGTTTGTCCGCGGCTGTGGTAGGGTACGTCCTCTCTGCACGATATTTTGTAGATTGTCTCTTCAGTTTCTGTATTGACCAAGTGACATAATATTCAGTTATGATTTATTATAAGTTTTTGCAAAAAAAAAAAAAAAAACTGTATTCTGTCATAATTTTATTTTCTTATAGCTTATACTGCAGGTAGTCCAAGCAGTAAGTGCAGGGCTGAGATGTTCATACTGATATTATTTTAAAAGACAGAGTAAGAAACCCTGTTTTTCTGAAACAATCTTATTTGCCATGTATTTGACATCTCAGCTATGATCTGAGACTAACAGACTAAAGTTTATAGCCCTGTGGTTAAGATCTGTAAAAACTAGATAAGTCTGGCTGTGTATGTGTGAGTGAGTGTGGCTGCCACAATATGCATGTGGGATGTACAATTGCTCTCCAGTGTGTGTGTGTGTGTGTCTGCGCACAAGCACCTTGTTCAGACGAAGAGATTTTCCGACCACAGCTAAGTTTACGAAAACCCTTTTGAGCCCAACAGACATTGAGCAAATATAGCAAGTTGAGTAATTAGCATGGGATCTCTGAGTCGAAATGGTCAGGACTACGTATGAGGAACCAGTCCATCCCACTGTGGGAAACCCTCATGTTTTGTCCAAACATTTTGTACAGTGAGACATTTCACAACATGTATGCCTCTTGAATTGCCATGTGTTACAGTCCAGCAGTGTGATAGGAACTTAGGTTTCCATGCTCTGCCAACTAAACAGTTTCTCTTCCTGTAAACACTCCATTTGTGAGTTACTCAAATTACTAGCAAAAGTCTCGTTTGGCTGCAATTTGACAGAGAATCAAGCAAGCATGACTAAATAAAGTGCATTTTCGATGTAGAAAGGGAAGACTTCATGCAGTTGAGAAAACTGTCAGCAGACAGGGCCTGCAGGGTCTTCCTCATGGCCTGGTTTCACATCGGTAAAATCTGTATAAAGGCACAAACTGAACACTTTGCAGCTGCTGACGACGGTAGCATACACTCTGTAGTGTTCAGGCTGGACTAAAGAGCACGTTCTGTTCTGCAGGACAGGATAAAGCTGTAGTGCCTTCGGACTTTGGAAATGTATACGGAGGTGTCACTCCTTACTGAGTACATCGCAAAATACATCATAGTTATAGTTACAAGAGCAGCATGTAACTTAATGATAAACTTTAACCCTTAAAAACTTAGTGAAGGTGTTTTTTTAACTGTTACACAAGTTAGTTTTTTGTTTTATGACAATCCAATTTTATAACAATCTTTTACAGCAGGGATTTTTAACCGATTAGTTGCTAATGACACGATAATAAAATATTCCTAAACATATTTTTTATATATGTGTGGACCACAATACCAGTCATAAGGGTCAATTCTTTGAAATTGAGATTTATGCATCATCTGAAAGTTGAGTAAATAATACAAGATACAACTATTTGATACAACTACAACTATTTGAAAATCTGGAATCTGAAGGTGCAAAAAAATCAAAATGCTGAGAAAATTGCGTTTAAAGTTATCCAAAATGAAGTTGCAAGCAATGCATATTACTAATCATTTTGATACATTTATTGTAGGAAATGTACAAAATAACTTATTGTAACATAATCTTTACTTAATATACTAATGATTTTAGCATTAAAAAAAATCTATAATTTTGACCCGTACAGTGTGTACAAATATACCCATGCTACTTATGACCGGTTTTTAAAAAGTTGTATATATAAAAAATAATAAAATATTGTTGACACATACGGTTGCTGCATAGAGTATCATATAAAAATCATCATGTAAATATTAAAATAAAGTAAAAATTATATTATCGCCTTATAAGTAACATAAACAACAATATCATTTTTGATATAGGGCAAAATGTGTTTTATATTACAGTGCTTTATGGGCAAAGACCCACTAGTTTGTAAGATTAAAAATATGATTTTTATGAAGGTGATATTTTGTTTATTATAGTAAATGATTGTCTATTTTAAAAATGTATTAATATTTTATCTGGAAAATATGTATACTTACACTGCTCTCCAAACGTTTGGAAACACCCCTGGCAAAATGTGGTTTTGGACGATATCAGCATGAACCCTCATCATTTTTTGGTTAAAGTAACTTGACAAAAAATTTTCATTTTGATTACATAATAATGGCAATATATACATGTCAAAGTCAGACATGCCCTCTTGCCAGCTGTGATGCCTGGTTACTGGTTTAAACTTGGCCCAGGTTTTTTAAAAGTTTTTTGGGTCAGCACACCTTAATAGCTTCAGCAATTGATTGCCAATTAAGTTTAGAATATAATGAATTTAGCCCAGATTATGCAGAGCTGTAATAGCTGCTGGATATTTTGTTGAATCAAAAATTTAAGTTTTTTTCTATGTATAAACTGTTTATGTAATAAAATGTTTTCGTAGTTTGTGTTGTCCCTTATCAGTGCAAAATGATCACAAATTGAAAAGGAATCATGCCAATATTGTCCAAAACCCCACTTTTCTAGAGCGTTTCCAAACTTTTGGAGGGCAGTGTAGTTTGTATTAAGTTGACAGCGTATCTTTTTTCTGCTCAATATTAATGTATGAAAAAGAAAAAAAAAAAAAGTTTTTTTTGTAAATTCTGTTTTTTAGTTGTTGCATTAAATATATTTTAAGAATATTGTAAGTGTTACGAATAATTATAAATAATTTAGTTAGCCATAAATCTGCATTTTTTTAATCATTTTTTCCCACTCAAATAGGGGCATATCCATTGGATTTAGATAATTAGAAATAATGAACACACACACATATATATATATATATATATATATATTAGTGCTGTCAATTGATTAAAAAAAAATAAGACATTAATCACATTTTTGATTAATCTAACCTAACATTAAAGTTTTTAAATATACTCCTATATTGCAATAATTTCACATTTAATCAAATTAATGTAGAATCAACATAAAGACAGTATATTTTTTATAACTGTTAATTATTTTTTTATGACTGAAAGAGAGTATCACCAATATTACTGATGTCTCTAGGAAATGTGTTCTTGTTTACTAATATTCAGTGTTGCTAATTTAAAACTAATTTTCAGGGAAAGTTGCTGAATAACAGGACAGTTTGTTGCTAAACGTTGCCAAATGACGTTGTAATGTCACTGCGCGATGACATTATGTAATCGCAATGCAAAACGGCATAGAATAATAGAGCATACATTTTGTGTATTTTCTTATTAACTATAAATTCTTAACAATTATATTAACCAGTGTACTGGTAGATAGTATGCTACATTTTAAGAAAAGTCTGTGAAATAAGGCACAGTCAGTGTACTGTTCATTTGAAGAATTTTTTATGTATTGTTTTTTCACTGTTTTTTTACCTAAATTTAAAATTACACATTGTATTTTGTGTTCTCAGGTTACAAATTACCAGTGCTTTTTCCATTTTTCTACATAGTTTTTAATTAATCAACAAGTGCAGGTACAAACTAATAACAAAGTGTTATCATAAATGAACAATTATTATTGAACATTTGCATCTGCCAACTTAATTCATGTGATGTGCGTCCTGCTGGACACCTTTGATTTCTAAATTTGATTTCACAATTGTGCGTGCAATTGAAGCACGTGTGCTACGAGCACAGTATAATGGCTGACAGGACAGGTAAATTCGTTTTGGCCTGACCACATCTCATCTGACCGCAGTTCACTGTTGTTCTACTGAAGCTCTCTCATCATCTGTACCTTTCCAGCACTCTTTGACTAACGCCCGGTGAAAGCCTCCCATTTGATGTGGTCATAATATTCTGCAACTAAATAAACGCACTTGTCAAGAAAAAAGAGGTAGAAGCAGCAGTTGCGAGTGGGGTGTGTGATGTAAAAGATGATATCTAAAATGAAGTGAGCCCTGCAAAATGTTTTTTACAAAATGCAAAATAAGACTGTAGAGGAACAGCATGGTGCTAGCAACATCAAGGCCGCGAGTTTGATTCCTAGTGACCACAGATAAGACCATACTTTTTTCAAAGCTTGCATTGGGTTAATTTAGGTTAAGAAATAGCTTATGCACTTCTGTTCAGAAAAAACATACTTATATCAGCATACTGAGTGTATTAGCATACCACACTGTCTATCCATCACTGCCGGACATCCTGTTGCACTCTGAACAACTGAGTGCAGTGTAAGCTGATTTGGATCAAATAGTATTGGGCAAGTAGACCAATACAAATACAAAAATTTTACGAGAACAAACCTTTTTTGCATTTTTTGTTTTTGTATTGCTAAGTCTGAGTCAACGAGTGACAGCTTAGGATGGGTCATGGGTAACTTCCTCTCAGTCACCATGACTGTTCACATGGAATATTTAACAGTTGACATTTGAGGGGAATAGCATATGAAGCTTAATTTGGAAACAAATCTAAGCAGAAGTGAGACGAACCACTACTTTGGGGTGCGAAGGTCCCTTGCCGTAGACAATCATCCACAGATTCAGTAATAAATAACCACACAAGATTAAAACCTCTCATACAAAAGCCTAAAGCGAGAGACACTGTATTAAAAAGAGGAAGTCCACGCTAAACCATTTAAGCCAGTGCCCAGACATGGTATATTTTTAGCTTACTTTTGGCACCTGCAATGCTAATATTTTTATTATCTCAATCCATTAATTTACAAATGTTTACACAGCTAGACAAACATTGCATATAATGTAAAAAAGCAGGTTTGTTTTTAGCCTAGCATACAGCTGCCCCGTACAGGTGTACGTTGACATCTCTTGAAACCTATGCGCTGTCACATGACATTAATCTGAACATCTGAAACCGCATTTTCTTTTTCTCGAACGAAACCCTGCCATCGTTCAGCATTTCGCGAATGACTTACCAAAAACTCTCCGGCAAAGCCGTTCTCTGCCCCTTCCTCTTCTGCTTCCTTGCTGGCGATTTTGGCCAATAGGTCCTTCAAAATGTGGGCTTGGGCGTCCATGGCATGATGTGTGACACAGCAGCTTCCTCCGTCATGTCAAAGCTAGGGGAGATCGGTGGGCTTCTGAAAGGAGTCCATCTTTCACTTTCTCTCTGTTTGTGCGTCTCTTGTAGATCTGTAGTTGAGTTGAGGAACTGTGCGATGTGTCGTCACGGAAGCAGTGGCAGCAGCAGTTCACAGGTTCTGTGGTCAACTCAAAGTATCACTGTGACCCTCTCCGCCCTTCATCTCTCACTTAAGTTTCTCTCGCTTTTCTCATCGTTGCACACCTAGTAGCATTTATTGCTGTCTGTGGCCTTCTCTCTTTTTCTCTGCTTGCCTGTTTCTTTCTGTCCAACACTTTGTAGCACAAGGTCTAAGAGCCCATATCCCCCACACAGGAAGCTTTTGTGGGTGGGTGTGCGCTTGTAAGTTAAAAAAAAAAGTGAGAAAGTCAGAGTCATTTGTTTCATTGCCGAAAGCGACCAAGCCACTTTGATGGCATTCAAAACACTTGTGGATGAACTAGAATTCAGAGAATGTGTAAATGTCGTCAGACCAGAGAGAGATACTATACTTGTGTAGCTTTTGGAGTAATGTTTTCAGGTGGTTTGTCATGTTGTGTTTCCATGTTTCATGGGGACATTCCATAGCTGTAATGGCTTTATACTGTACAAACCGTATTTTCTATTGCCCTACACCTACCCTGAACCTAAACCTACCCATGACAGGAGACTGTGCACACTTTTACTTTCTCAGAAAAAATAATTCTGCATGATTTATAAGCCTGTTTCCTCATGGGGACCTAAAAACTGTCCCCACAAAGTCAAAATTTACTGGTATTACTATCCTTGTGGGGACATTTGGTCCCCATAACATGATAAATACCAGGTACACACACACATATATATATTTAATTTGTCATACCATATGACTATAAGTGAGCTACAAGAGATGTATCTATTTAAAATGTATTTAGATATTTAGATGTAGATATATTTTCTATATATGTGTGTGTATATGTATAATCATATATATGTGTAAAAAAAAAATGACAACATTCACACACACACACACACACACGTTTGTTTTTGTGAATTGTGGGGACTTTCCATAGACTTCAAAACATAGTTTTTATAATGACCAAACGATATTGTCTATCCCCTAACCCAACCCTAACCCTAAACTTACCCTTTACAGAAAACATGTTTGCATTGTTACATTTTCAGATAAACATCATTTACTATTTTTAATCATTTTTTTACATTGTGGGGACCGCAGACCAGTCCCCACCATGTCAAAAATTTCAAGTTTTACTATCCTTGTGGGGACATTTGGTCCCCACAATGTAGCAAAAACAAGTACACACACACACACACACATACATATATACACATATATTTAGTAAGTAAAAGACACTTAGTAAAAGATACTTGGAATGTAAGTCTTCCATCTAGTGGCCGTTTAGTTAAATTGCAGTTGTTGACCTTTTCCCTTGTTTAGATGTTTCAGTGAAAATGTGCTCTACAGGTATACAGTTTTCTTTACGTACATAACTTTCCAGTCACACTGAAAAAAGTTTCTCTGTATTCTAATTCTTTTTTGCATGAAGCATGCTTTTTTACTTTTTAAATTTAGTGGTCTACTATGTGTTTACGTCTACGTATGCTCGCATACTGAAAGAACAGACAATGCCATTTGAAAACCACAGTTGGTCCATCGCTGTCTTACATCCTGTTTGACAATAAGTAGCATGCAACAAGGTGCTACAACACAGAACTCTCACTCCTCCATTAACAATATGAAGGGCCTGTACATACTGCTTTTAGCACAGAGTAAGTCTCTTTTTACTTATCCATTCACATGTGTTTTGTATTTTTGTTTTTTTGTTTTTTTTAGTAAATTAAACCTAAATTTCTGTCAGAGTATAGTTTTATTTATAAGAGATCGATGTTAGCATGGTTTAAGTTGTAAAACCCCAGTTTACCAGTTTACCAGTTTAACCACTTAGAAATGAGGACGGCATTACTATTATACATGACCACCAAACAATTTATAGGACTACTTTTGTTGTTGTTGTTGTTGTTGTTTTATTTGTTTTCATGTTTAAATGACCTGTACGGACATCACCTGATTTACCTACTTTTGTTGTCTTGTGAATCAGATTTTTTTGTTTAATTTGATATACAGCATTTACTCTAAAATAAACTCACGAAGTTAAAGATCTTCTAATGTCATCTGAACAGACGGTGAGAGAATTGTAATACAATTTTCCACATGTTCTTCTTGTAGACATGTAAATTAAACAGAATGAAAAAAAAAACGAAAATGAAAGTAACAAGATCTTGATTTTATTTGTTTGTTTGTTTGTTTTTTTGTGAGATACATCCGAATGGAACAGAAAAAGTGTAGGCTGGGGACTTGGTTCTATAAATCAGTTATTGATTGGATTTTGAGATGCAGGAGTTAAACTTAAAAGTGGAGGCAGATGAACACAAGTTTCCAGGGGTGGGTTTAAATGGACTAAATGATTGGAGAAATCCTTCATATGTCACCTGAATGAAATCTGTAATTTTCACTGGAAGGTCCAGTTATGACATTGATTAAAGGGATATTTCACCCAGAAATGCAAATTCTGTCATAAATTACTCACCATCATATCTATATGACTTGAATGTCTTCATTCAAGAATTTATTTTCTTCTGTGTCTTCTGTATCCCTTTAAATATTAGGAGAAAAAAAGAAAGAGAAACATTTTAAACAGAAACAGATTCATTCCTCATAATAATAAATATAACATGCATTTAGAAAAGAAATAAATATTTTCATTTCATGCTCAAATGTATTCATGTGCTTGAATAAAACAATATATTTTGATAATCATCTTTGTTTAAACAGTGTTTAAAAATGTAACTTTTTTTTTTCTCCAGTAAGTGTGCAGTTACAGTGTGATAAAACAAAGATTTCAGTCACAGTTGGAAGCACATTGACTATTACCTGCAACTACAAAACAAACCAGTTCCGATTCAACAAGAAATACTGGTGTGCTGGAGATTCCAGATCCTCGTGTGAAATTCTGATGGACACAGATAGATACACACATGCTCCGTACAGAACACGGGCTCAAATCATTGATAGAGTTTCTAGAGGTTTGATTGTTAATGTAAGAGATCTAAAGTTGGATGACAGTGGAATATATTGGGTCGCGATTGAGAAAATTTATGCCGATATAATGACAAGGATACAAGTCACAGTAACAAAAGGTAGGACTTCATTTTCATCATGTAAAGTGTGATTAAGTCAATCTGAAAGATAATTTAGTCAGTGCACCTGTAATTGTTCACATTGTAGTCTTGAAAATTGACTTTCACACTAAGAAATATCAATTTCATTTCAGAACCTGTAATAAAACCAAACATTTGGCCTCTCAGTTCCCCAGAGATGACATGCTGGGGACAACCGTCTGTGTTTCGCTGTAGGAGTGAGAGAGGAACGGATGTGCGGTACACTTGGTATAGAGTTGGACACCCAAACAACATTGTCCTGCGCCATTCCACTGACCTCTGTCTCCATTGTTCAAACATCACTGAAGACAGTCAGCTTTTCTGCTCGGCCTTTAATGATGTCAACAACCAGAGCAGCGAATTTGTTTCTCTGCAACTACTTCAGCCTGCAGACAAGGACTGTGTTTATCTCATCTCATCAAACGGTGAGTTTAACCTGTACATTATACCTGTACATACTTATTACATTACATTCTGATTGGTCAGTTGCATCATGCAGTGGTCAGTTAAGGCGCATTCACACCAAGGACAATAACTATAATGCTAAATGTCATAGCAGAATCCACACTGCAATTATATCAATAAAGGCAAAGGGGAACGATATGGTTGGAATGACTTTCACAATTATTTTTTCCCAGCTGATGAACTATAAAAACATAGACAATCAATCAGAGTTCACATCACTTGAGTGCTTGAGCATATAAAGTTGATTAAGTTGACAACTTGATTAAGTTATAGTGGCCAAAAGTGAATGTTCCATTTTATATATATATATATATATATATTAGGGGTGTAACAGTACACAGATGTCACAGTTCGAGGGTCACGGTTCGATACAATTTCAGTACAACAGAAAAAAAAAATCAAATCTACTATGCTAGGTTTCTTTACATTTATTTTAAACAGACAGTACTACAAATTAAAACATTTTCCACCTACATGTGAAAATACTAAATATTATATTAAATTAATGTCATATATAGGCTATACAATCTGCTGTACATATATACATACAAGTAATGTATGTAATGTATGTAAAGAATATATTTAATTTAGTTAACTGATAGACAAGGGAAAAAACAGTGCGACACGTAATGTAGCCTATATTTGCTGAGTTTCAGTTCAGTTTTGTGACAGAAAGGAAACTCAAATGGCAGAAAGCGACATTCTATTTGTTTTTTGTTTAAGTTAATTTTGCTGGTGTGAGGAAAGTTGAAGTAATCGCACCGGCGCACACAAACACAAAACATATCAGTTCCAGGCTTCCAGTATTGCTAACTTGACAACGCAGTTGGTATTTCATAAAAAAAAAAAAAAAAAACACAGTGAACCAAACATCAGCGCGCCCGCCTCACTGTGTCACCATTAGTGCGTGACTGAAGTACAAAGTCTATAATATACATATTAAATAATAGTTTAGCATTTGGATGCATCGCAAATATGGAAATATTATGGAATATTTGGATTTGTGCCGAATGACAGAGGTAAGGTAAACGAGCACAAAGCTCCATTTCGCAGACAGTTGAGGTGCGCAAGCCTTTAAAGCAGGGGTCATCAAACTTGTTCCTAGAGGGCCGGTGTCCCAACACACCTGCCTGGAAGTTTCAAGCATACCTAGTAAGACCTTGATTAGCTTGTTGAGGTGTTTTTGATTAGGGTTAGAGCTAAAGTCTGCAGGGACACCGACCTTCCAGGACCGGGTTTGGTGACCCCTGCTTTAAAGTAACGTTATACTCATTTGTCAGTGAGAGGACGCGTTCAGAATCAGCACATGATCACTGTCTAGTGGTCTTTGTTTTCAAGTAAGCAACTCCTGGCATTCGCTGTTCTTCTGCTGGCGGTTATCAAACAGTGTTGCATTACTGCCGGCGCTTCTGGATTGAGGGTGAATTGCCTGTATTCGTTGTAAGGCCTCATGCACCGAACTGAGATGCCTGTACCGTGACGGTACAAATATATATATCGTTACACCCCTAATATATATACATACACACACACACACATATTTATATATATATAGTACAAAAAGTGTTAAAACATATTTTATAGCATCAAATAACTAACTAAAAGCAGACTTAAACAACAAACACTTGAACATACATCAGTGTGATAAGAACAATGTATGGGGAAAATTCATTTGAAGTGTAATTAGTTTTTTTTTAGTTTCTCCCATTCATTTACATGGAAAGGGCAGGCTTTATGACCTGTACTGTAGCTAGCCACCAGGGGGCGATCAAAATGTTTTGGTTTCACTTTTCAAGATGTGTGACACGCTTGATCAAACCACTCATTCACCACTACTTCTGCCCCGTTTCTAATGGCACACTTCACGTGCACTTGCGCATACACACACGTCCATTAAGTCCACAAGACTGTAGGGCAGGGGTGCTCAACCCTGGTCCTGGAGATGGACCTTCCTGGAGAGTTCAGCTCCAACCCTGACCAAACACACCTGAACCAGCTAATTAGGATCTGAAGGAGCACTTGATAATCACAGACAAGGGTGTTTGATTAGGATTGGAACTAAACTTTGCAGGAAGGTCTATCTCGAGGAACAGGGTTGGGCACCCCTGCTGTAGGGTGTCCGATTTATCATTTTAGCTTTCAGAAGCCTGCTCACAAGCTCCCCATTTGTGGCTGCTGTGCTCTCTAAAACAGTTCTGCTGAGCCCACACTGAGGTGAGCACTACAGCAGATTTCTACCTGACAGTCAAACAGCACTTTGTCACAAAAGCATGGACTCAAAGGACGACCAAAAGGGTTTATGGTGACATTTGGGTGCTTCGTGTCTGTTGTATCACACCACAGACTTGCTCCATCTTGTGTTTCAGTTATGGATTGCAGTGAAAATGACCTCAGAGGACTTTCAGTATTAAAGGGACGCAAAAATGAAAATTCTGTCATTAATTACTTACCCTAATGTCTTGCGCAAGGTTTTAACCCATAATACCTCGTAGCTTCATAACATTACGGTTGAACCACTTATGTCACATGGACTACTTTAAAGGTGTTCTTACTACCTTTCTGGGCCTTGAACATGGTAGTTGTGTTGCTGTCTATGCAGGGTCAAAATGCTCTCACATTTCATCAATAATATCTTGATTTGTGTTCCAAAGATGAACGAAGGTCTTATGGGTTTGAAATGACATGAGGGTGAGTAATTATTGACAGAATTGTCTTTTTCGGGTGAACTATCCCTTTAATATTTTGTGATATTGTAATAATTTGTGTTTCTAGACTAATTGTTTTGTACATTGTAATGGTGTAATTTTTTTTTATCTTCTGACTACATTAGTTTTACTTGACATGAATAGACAAAATGCAGCACTTAATTTAAATAGTAATAATATATATTGTGACATTTACATGATTCTAAGATGTCTGAAGATAAACCTCTCTTTCTTGACCAGTTTTCTCTAGCTATGACTGTGTAATAAGCACAACATCACTCTCAACAGCCATCCAAACTACAAAGTTCCTGAGCTCTGCAACAGTTCCCCATCTCACATGGAGTCAGAATAGGACAAAGTAAGTTAATTAGACAAGAACAGTAAGCTATTATTCAACATGGTAAAATGAATCAATCCAAAACGAGACAGTCACAACCCCCATTTATGAGAACATACATAATAAAAATAAATGATATATTTATAGAATTCTAAAGGATTAGTTCATACGACTGACTTTCTTCTGTAGGACATAAATATTGATGGTATAAATTTTGAATAATAATATTTTCAATGCAATTGCAGTAAATAAGAACTCACAATAGTTCAATACAATTGTTAGGAGGCTAAAAAAAACGAATATGTTCTTGTTCTGTAGGTCCTGGTCTGGTTTACCGCTGTGGTATGAGTGTCTTCGTTGGATTCTGTCATCGGTTATGATTATCATCTTATGTGTAGTGCACACATGCTCAAAATATACATCAAGGAGGCTTAGGGCTCAAGGCAAACACCCCAAAGACATCTGATTGAAAAGCATGGTTGCAGCTTCATTACAAGTGTACATACATTTCATTCTTTTTAATTCATGTTGACTTCCTATCAAGTTACTTGCCATCACTGAAATTATATTCTTTATTCAAAAGGTGGACAAAAAAATTCAGCCCCAAACTGCTTCATTTTATTCATTGATTTTGTAAATATTTTAGCTTTTGATGTGTCTATTTTTTCTTGAAAAATAAAAAATAGATGTAAGGAAAACAGGTCAATTTAGCTCAAAGGGAATTTCATTATGATTCATAGGGAATTTAAACAGAATCTCAGTTTTATGGCTGAACACTCGTCGGCCCGCGATTCATTGAACTAGCTGTATAACATCAACTCTGCAATGGATACTAAAATCCAAAATATAATGAAAACACTATTTATTAGCACGATAAAAAGACTGTTTAATGGGGTCATCAGATGCCCATTTTCCACAAGTTGATATGATTCTTTAGGGTCTTAATGAAAAGTCTATAATATACTTTGGTTAAAAATTCTCAATGGTTGTGAAAAACAACACCCTTTTTACCTTGCCAAAATCAGCTCTGCAAAAATCATCCCATTCTGGTTCGAGGCTGCTTTAAATGCAAATGAGCTCTGCTCGCCCCACCCCTCTGTTCTCTCTGTGGAGTGACGAGCCTGTTTACTTTAGCCGCGTTTAGCCGTTAAACTTGCTGACTAGCACATTATTAGGAAAGGCGATTGAAAAGATTTATAAAAAAAACCCTTATACTCACTTCTGCTGTAAGTGAAGCTGGATCACGAATGATTCACGCGAACATAGACGGATATATGTAGATTGGGAGGCGCATTTCCTTCACAAACAAACGTAATCTACTGCATCTTCAGCAGCTCAGATGTCGGGAGTAAATGACGACCACTACGTTCATTATTACATCCAGCAACACAACACTTAAATCGCTCAATTTTTGTCTAACTTACATCCCTGCTCTGGCATCAAAACATGGAGGCTGGACTGTTACAGCTAATCTTAGGTAAGACGCTCATGTCAATCAACTATTGTGGGAGCGGCCTCTGTGTGTGTGACGCCACAATGACAGGCATCTGAGAATGGCTCGATTTGAAAAGGGAATAGTATTTTTACAGATTAATTAAAAACCACTGCATGGATTTTTATCATTATAGGGTAGATTTGTACAAACACTGCCGACACACATTAATGTTCAAACAACATGTAAAAGTGAACTTTGCATCCGATGACCCCTGTAGGGTATCAGAGCGAATCAGACAAATAGAAGATTCGATCAGAACATTTGGTTGAAACCAAAGAGCCAAATTCCACAAAGGGGCCAGGACCACGTCATAAATCTGTCCAGGAAACCCTGGCGCCAGCCAGCCAGAAGTAAGCCTAACCAACCAACTTTCACAGCTTTGAACAACTTGCAACATTAAAACAAGAAGAACACAATTATTGATAATCCCAATTCAGGAAGGAGATTGTCAATATTGGGGCGAGAAACCCAAGATTAATGGTCAAAGATGCAGCACATCAGGACCATCACATGAGGAAACTTTGTTGGGTGGTGCTCCCCCACCCAAGACAAGAACCAGACCAAGTTCCTTCTAAATTCCTTTGTTCCTTGGAACATGCCCTTAGTTCACAGAATGGCAGAGACTGTCCATTTTACCTAAATATGCACCAAAATGATGCTTAAAAGGACTTATGAATGAACATCAGACCATTGAATAACTCCCTACTATGTATGTCACCCACACATTTGTCTATTATGTTCTAATCACTCGTTGTGTATGTCCTTTTTAATAACTATTGAATAGCTTAAGGGTTTATATTCATGTTTGGTATGTATGAGTTTGAAAATTCATGCTTTGAATGTTTCCACCAATCAATTCATTGTCAAATGCGTTGTATTCATGTTATAGGAATCATGGCCAAATTATACTCTGCAAGAGCGGGAAAATTCTGACCATGTGACTGATAAGATAACGTGCTGATTTATGTTTTGGGAGGAGAAACATAGCAATATCCCGAGTTAAGACAACATCTAATTGGTCAAGACACCATTTTGGGATGTGTCCAAAGCTGAGTTTAAAACCACAGGACACCATCAAATTTTGCTTTTAGTTTGGGCTTTTTTTAGCTATTTCCATCGCTCCTAGCCATGCTTTTAGCCGTTGCTTTTAGCTTTTAGCTTTAGCTTTTAGCTATTGGTTTAACCATTGCTTTTAGTCAGGCTCTTAGCTTGTGCTTTTAGTTGTGCTTCGTGCCATCTCTTTTAGCCATGCTTTTTGCCATCATTTTTGCCGTTGCTTTTTGCGTTCTTTGAACGTTTCCTGGCTTGCACGCCAGCCACTCCTCTAAACGAAAACATGAGGAGATCGTCACATTTCTTTCTTTTACTTTAATCTTTTCTTTCCGTTGAGAGTTTCGTGTTCTAAGTTAAGTTTTGCCGCTAAGCCGTGTCTCAGACTTCGTGCCTGCCTCAAAACTTCAACCAGCGTACACAACTCCATCCTCCAGCCAACGCCCAAGACATCACTTCCAATGACCACGGACTTCCAACCAATCAGCAACCTTGGGGAACCCCTTTCTGCAACGACGTCATCAAAGGAAACCCCTTAACACAAAGGCAACGCAAGTACAACCTCCAGATTCTAGCTGAACTGGTGCATTTAATATAAAGTTTAATAACCTCATTAAGAAACTCAACGCGAGGGTTAATTAAATGATTGATGGTTGTTCAGGTCTAAGCAATTGCATATACTTATGCTATAAACTTGGGATTTCACATTTTCACTCTTCTAAACTCATTCTTTCCTCATCTCTCTCTCTTTCTGCAACTTGTATGAATGTGTGAATGCGCGTCTATGTGTTAGATTAGTTTATATGTCTTAGGTTTTTCCAATAAATTCCTATTCATATTGAAAAGAGAAGTATCTTGTGTTTTGTGCTTATAAATTAATGTCTTAAACTGCCGACCTTGTTACCGTGCTAAGAAATAGTGTTTTCACTATATTTTGGATATTAGTCCAGTACAGAATTGGTGTTATACGGCTCGCCAAATTAATCACTGGCCGATTTATTGGTCCGCTGTAAAACGGAGATTCTGTTCAATCTTAAATGATTCCCTTTGAGCAAAATTGACTTCTGTAGATCCCCTACACCCCTTTAAGACATTAACTTGTAAGCAAAAAACAAGATACTTTTCTTCTCAATATGAATAAGAATTTATTGAATAAATCTACACTGTAAAAAATTTCCCTGTAAAAAAAACGGTAATCTACTGGCAGCTGTGGTTGCCAGCATTATACTGTAAAAATACAGTGTGCTACTGTTTTTTAAATTAACAGCAAAATGCCGTTTTGTCATCTACAGTATACAGCTGTAATTTAGCAGCATATATCTGTTAAATTACATATTAGACAAACTAATCTAACACATAGACACACATTCACACAGGTTGCAGAAAGTGAGGAAAGAATGAGTTAAGAAGAGTGAATGTTTGATGTGATGTCTTGGGCATTGACTGAAGGATGGAGTGGAGTCGTGTATGCTAGTTAAAGTCTTGAGATGGGACCGATGTCGGGGACACGGCTTAGCGACAAAACTCTCAAGGTAAAGGAAAAGAAACTACAATAAAAATGAAGATGGCGTTTTTCCTTATGCTTTGTTAGAGGAATGGCTGGCATGCACGCCAGGGAGCACTCAGAGAACGCAAAAAGCAGTGGCAAAAGTGATGGGAAAAAGCATGGCTAGCTAATGCAAAAAGCAACGGCTAAAAGCATGGCTAGGACCGATGGCTAATAGCTAAGAGCAAAATTTTATGGTGTTCTGGGTTTTTAAACTGGGCCGCTGGACACATCCCAAATGGTGTCTTGACCAATTAGACGTTGACCAAACAATACATTTGTAAAGTATTAATTATTTTTGTTAATGTTAGTTATTTTAATTTGTTTCCTGTGAAACTATAAAATATAGGTGCTAGAGATACGCGGATGAGCCCAAACGTCACCCGAATCCGCAGCTTCAAATAAATTAGCCGCCCACCACCCACCCGCACCTGTATTTTTCTCTGATTTAGATAGCCGCACCCGACCCGCACCCGATGGTCATTTACAATTATTATAATTCTTAGTTTTGCATGATGATATGATGAATAGATGGTTCGTTTTTAACAGCAGATTCAGGTGATCTGCACATCCTTGCACACTTATATAAGCTTATAATCACTCGTGCTTTTAAGCCAAAGCCACGCTAAAAAGAATAATGTTAACTGACATCTGGACGTGACTCTCCGCAATCTTTGATGAAATCGGTTGGGTGTTTCAACGCCTACCGGATCTTTGGAGAAAAGTTTACAGTGGTTCAGCCAGTTTAAGAAATTTCTGATCGTAAAAATCTAATTCTTTACATTTTAATGTATTGTTTTCGTTATAATGTACTGATTCAAATTAGTAATCAATAATAATTTTTATTTTAATAAGCGTGCCTCTCTTGACACGCTCTCGCGTATGAACAGGCAGCAAATCTGGTGCGGGCGCGGGCGCATCAGGTGCAATCATCAAACATATTTCCAAGGAAGCCGGTGCCAGGGTCCTTACCGTCTTTGCTGGGTGTTTTGAGCGAATATTTGCATTTATTCACATACGATTTAGTTAGAAATGGTGGCCTGTCATGATTTTGGCTAATGCAGGACACTACTGAATGATGCGCATCAGAGGGGATTTAGAAGTGGGTATACGCAAAGCCGACCGATAAAGAAATGGGTATATGCAGGTTCTGCACTACAGCACTGCATATTACCCTACTCAAGTATTTAAAAACAGGTTCATATGTTAGAAAATATAGTTGATATTTGCGTCATTATTGATTTATCTCATCCACCCGCGACCCACCCGCAAATAATCGGAATGCAATTTTTTATTACCCGACCCACCCGACCCGCGGATTATCCGCCATCCGCGCATCACTAATAGGTGCTGCCTAAGTCACATTATAGATGAAACACAAACAGCTAGAATAATTGCATCTGGTATTTCAGCACAAAACTTCTCTAGCATACAGTAACGTTACTGTTTAATTTTCCAAATAAATTTGGAAATTGTTCGACTTCCAATAGATGGCAGCAATGTTTTACTAAACTAGCCCGTTCTAACGTTATCACCTCGAATTAAACTGAGAAATGTATCTTTTAAGTGAATTTTACGTAAATATATATATATATATCTGTGTGTGTGTGTGTGTGTGTGTGTGTGTGTGTGTATACAAATAAACATAGATATATACAGTACAGGTGTACAGTAACCAACAATACAATGGCTTAATCAGTTTAATTCACATTCATTTGTATAATGCATTTCACATCACAATTTTTATTCAGAAGTTTGACAGAAAATGCTTGTTTTTTTCTGTTACGAAACCAGAATAGTATTTATATGAGTAGGTATCAGAAAGAACAGTTGAAATCTAGTACAAATTATAGTACTTACAGAATCTAGTAAAAATGATAATATTTACAAATACTATTTATGCATTAAGCAAACTTTGAGTGCATTTTAAAACAATGAAAACGCCATAATTTTGTATCTGGAGTCTTCGCAGGGGTAGTTGTCATCTATTCACAGGTGCTGGCCCATATTAAGTCTTCATAAGAGGCTAGATTTAAAAAAAAAATCGTTTGGCACGTTCAAAGGATGATATGTTCAATAACTAACGAATAATGTAATTAGATTTCATGTTGACAGTCCGTTTACGCTCTTATCCCAGTGTTATTTACATTTAACAATCGTTTATTGTTCGTATTTGAAAAAGAAACGGTCCCTAAGTCGAGCGTGAATAAGAAGCTAAGAAAGGCGGAAGCGTCGCGTTTTTAAGGTGGAACGGATCGCGTCAATAAGAAGCTGCGAATAAGAAGCTGGATTCAGACTCGTCTTTCTAGGTGTTCAGTGCTGGATTTAGACTGAGGCATATAAAAGCCAGCTTAACTTCCAGGAAGGGATGAGGGTGGAGATCAACTTCCTTCTCATGAAATAAATTTCGTCTGAGGTAGGCGTTCTAATACGTCATAGATATTACAGGAGATATTGCGGGAAGAGGGTGGGGCGCTTCCATTATAATTCTGAAAACGTTGTATGGTGTTCCCGTTTTCACTTTTTGTCAAAAGAAAAATGATACGCAAAATTATTTTTTCGAGCTCATACTCATTGGCCTTGGCTCATTTTCTGTGAAGAATATATATCAGAACAAATTTTCAGTGACCGCTTACTGTACACCCCTCCCCGCCACCGCCCCTATTAGTATGTGTATGTGTGTGTATGTATGAGAGAAAAAGTCTGAGAGAGTGTGAGTGTAAGTGTGAGTTGTGTGCTTCCTCCACTGCCATTCCCACACAAGGCTGTAGCACTTTTATTAATAAATGTGATATAACAAAGGAAAAAGGCAAATATTAGCCAAACATTGTGTTTATATTGCTTGTAATTGGGATGAAGAAAACATCTGTTGAGGTTTTTTTTTACATATTTTTTTTAATTGTGTTGAATTAAAAACCCAAAAATACAGCAGGTCCACCGGACCCACGAACACTGGCTGAGTAACAAAAATATGAACACCATATAAGGGTTAAAAAACTTTATGGTTTAAGGGTAATGGAAAGGGGTTTCTCTAAGGCTGATAATACACCGGGCAACTTTGGTTAATGTTGCTGTCAACAGGCAAACAGGTGAGACACAGGGCCCATTAACGATCTAAAGTACCTAGATGTAAGTTTGTTACCTAGCAAAATTGCTAACCCAGTGTATCATCAGCATAAGAGATCTATTTGTAATATACATATTGTAATTGTGAATATTACTGACGTTTAATGATTTATCCCACCATAACAAGAAGCTTTTTGTAATATTGTTTGTTATAATGACTTAAAATTACTTAGTAATGATAATAGTGATGATTTTGATGATGAAAGTTTCTTATAATAAGAAACTTTTACTGTTAAACAGATTTCTGAGTTTTAACTAAATTGAATGTGTCATTGAGTGCCTGCTTTTATAAATCTATAACTACAACTATTATTTTATAAAGCAATTCCATTAAATACAGGTTATTGATAAATTACAAGCTAAGAACATGAAACCATTCATCTGATAAAGATCAGTAAACGAACACAAGAACATACAGTTGAGGTCAAAACTTTACAGAATCTGCAAAGTGTTTATTGTTTTACCAAAATAAGAGAGATCATACAAAATGCATGTTATTTTTTATTTAGTACTGACCTGAATAAGATATTTAAAACATACAATAAAAAGATATTTAAGCAAACACCCCTGGCTCTTAAAGCATCGTTTTTCCTTCTGAAGCATCAGTGAGTGTTCGAACTTTCTGTAATAGTTGCATATGAGTTCCTTTGTTGTCCTCAGTGTGAAAAGATGGATCTTAAAATCATACAGTCATTGTTGGAAAGGGTTTAAATGTGCAAAAATGCTGAAAAACCAAAGAATTTGTGGGTCCTGGAGGATTTTTCTAAAGAACAGCGGGCACTTTAACGTGCATTTTGTATGAGACCTCTTATTTTGGTAAAATAATTACCATTTTGCTGATTCTGCAAGGTGTATGTAAACTTTTGACATATTCAAGGCAAGGACAGATCTTTGGTCATCTCTCAGGTACACATCACTTTATTTGTTTATTAAAACATTATTACATGCACTTGATCATTGTTATTAACTTATTTGAAGTCTGTCTCTGTATGTCACACCATGTTCTGTGATATAACCTCAGCAAAAAAGAAAGTGTTTTACAGATGTTCAAGTTTTCATCTTTTCATGTTGAGTGAACCATAAACAATTATTACACAGGCATGTGTGGAACAGTAAAACACTTATGGTTTATAGTCGTAGGCAATTAAGGTCACGTTATGATACCTTAGAAGTGGAGTGATCCCATCATAACATTCCCTACGTTGACTATATTTAATAGCTCAATATTTAATAGAAATATGTTCTCGATAAACATCTTTAGGATTAGCTATAAGATAAACAGGCCACACAAAGCAATTTATTCAGTGTTGAATATGAAGAAGTTTGAACAGGATTTCCAACAAGAATGTGAGTCTTTGATTTGTTACTCACAGAAAACAGTTCAGGCCTACATGAGAGGTGTACAAGCAGTGCACATGGCCTTATATTAATTTGGCTTTGTCTGCAGAAATGTACATAGTGAAATGTAGCCATGTTAGGGCCCAGGTGTTTTTACTAATTTACAAGTATAGAAGCAACACTTGCAAAACTGAAACTAACATTCATCAAACTGTTTGTATATTTACTCAGTGTATGTCTAGAAGCTAACAATAAGGCCAATGGTCCGTAACTAATGCTACTTAGTAAGTATGTTAAATTATTTTTAATTTTAATTTTAACTAATATATTATCATCAGAGCTGGATAGATTACTTATAAATTGTAGTCTGCTACTGATGAAAACTAGTTCGTAACATAATTTAGATTAGGTAAAGTAATTTTACTACTTTTTACTTTTTTATCAAACAAAGTTAAATTATTTTAAATATTAGTTCCTTAGTGATATTTCAAGCAAATACTTTATTATTATGGGGTGACAAAAACGTTTGGGAATCCCTGCATTAAGGGCACATTAATAAACATTAAAACAACGACACCTCCAAAGTCTTCCAGGTTTTAAATGTTTTTGTAATCATGTAATCCATAAAAAAGTAATCTGATTACAAGCATTTTAAAATGTAATGTATTTTAATGTAATGTAATGTATAGTACTTGGATTGTGTGTGTGTGTGTGTGTGTGTGTTTACTGTACCTTTTAAAAGATGGACCTATATTAAATCATATATAAATGTGGAACAGGCCATTAATAACAGATCAGCAACAGGTCAAATTGCATTATTGGTGGTGCTATATCTCCGGTTCCTTTGAGGGTTTGTTAGAAATTTCACTGGGGCCTCATTACCAAGCCAATTGACTGTCACCATACAAAATTACAATACTTTCTACGGTAGCAATTTGAAATTATGGACCCATGAACTTGACAGATATGACAATTCAGTAACAGGTCAAATTGCATTATTAGCCCAATTGGTGGCGCTATATCTCAGCTTCCTTTGAGGGTGCATTAGAAATTCCACTGGAACCTTGTTTCCAAGCCACCTGGCTATCACCATACAAAATTACAATAATTTCTACAGTAGGATATTGAAGTTATGGACACATGAAATTGACAGTTATGACAACTCAGTAACAGGTCAAATTGCTTTATTGGCCAATTGGTGGCGCTATATCTCAGCTACATTTGAGGGTGCGTTAGAAATTCCACTGGGGCCTTGTTCCCAATACACCTGGCTATCACCATACAAAATTACAATAATTTCTATGGTAGCATTTTGAAGTTATGGACCCATGAACTTCACAGATATGACAATTCAGTAACAGGTAAAATTGCATTATTGGCAGCATTAGATCTCAGGTGTCCTTGAGGGTGTGCTGAAAGTTTCACTGGGGGCTTATACCCAGTGTGCTTGTCCACACTGGATATAAGCACCTTCAGAAAGTTTCACCACACCTTCAATGATAGCTGAGATATAGCCCCTCCATTTGGGCCATGAATGCAATAGCTTGACTATATTGTCACATATGTCAAATTCATGGGCCCATAATTTCAAAATGCTACAGTAGAAAAGATTGTAATTTTGTATGAGCACAGTCAAGGGCATTGGGAATAAGCCCCCAGTGGAATTTTTAACACACCCTCAAGGGAAACTGAGATATAGCGCCACCAATTGGGCCAATAAAGCAATTTGACCTGTTACTGAATTGTCATATCTGTCAAGTTCATGGGTCCATAACTTCAAAATGCTACCGTAGAAATTGTTGTAATTTTGTGTGGTGACTAACTCAGGCAACTGAAATTTCAAGGCTCAGTGAGTCTAATACTAAAGCTGGTCAGATACCATGATGAGCATAACTCGCTGTTGACGTTACTGAATTGTCATATTT
Source organism: Labeo catla (assembly GCA_012976165.1). Lineage (NCBI taxonomy): Eukaryota > Metazoa > Chordata > Actinopteri > Cypriniformes > Cyprinidae > Labeo > Labeo catla. Next base: position 136,137 of record VONZ01000407.1, on the reverse strand, counting down.
GTCAAATTCATAGGTTCATAACTTCAAAATGCTACCGTAGAAATTATTGTAATTTGTATGGTGAAAGTCAAGGGCCTTGGGAATAAGTCCCCAATGGAATTTTTAACACACCCTCAAAGCCAACTGAGATATAGCACCACCAATTGGGCCAATAATGCAATTTGACCTGTTACTGAATTGTAACAGTCAATTTCATGGGTCCATAACTTCAAAATCCTACCTTAGAAATTATTGTAATTTTGTATGGTGATAGCCAGGTGGCTTGGGAACATAGCCCCAGTGGAATTTCTAACGCACCCTCAAAGGAAGCTGAGATATAGCGCCACCAATTGGGCCTATAATGCAATTTGACCTGTTACTGATCTGTTATTAATGGCCCATTCCACATTTACATATGATTTAATATAGGTCCATCTTTTAAACGGTACAGTAAACACACACACACACACATATATATATATCGGAAAGAACAGAATTAAATTGTACTAAATTGAAATCTAGTACAAATTATAGTACTTACAGAATCTAGTAAAAATGATAATATTTACAAATACTATTTATGCATTAAGCAAACTTTGAGTGCATTTTAAAACAATGAAAACGCCATCATTTTGTATCCGGAGTCCTCGCAGGGGTAGTTGTCATCTATTCACAGGTAAGTCTTCATAAGAGGCTAGATTTAAAAAAATCGTTTGGCACGTTCAAAGGATGATACGTTCAATAACTAACGAATAATGTAATTACATTTCATGTTGACAATCCGTTTACGCTCTTATCTCAGTGTTATTTTATACATTTAACAATCGTTTATTGTTCGTATTTGAAAAAGAAACGGTCCCTAAGTCGAGCGTGAATAAGAAGCTAAGAAAGGCGGAAGCGTCGCGTTTTTAAGGTGGAACGGATCGCGTCAATAAGAAGCTGCGAATAAGAAGCTGGATTCGTAACATTACACCCGTCCTGTGCGCTGCTTAACTTACCACATTCTTTTAGCATAACGAGTAGAATTATAAGAACAGAAATTGATGCTTGTTTGATTAACTAAACACAATTTATGCATTTAGTCTGTGTATGTTGTTTAATAATGTGATATGTTGTTAATTTAAGCCCTGTCTTGATTGTTATGCTAAAGTACGTATTTTAAAAGTGGATTTCCTTGCGCTAAGATCTCTTTATATTTATTAGTCGCGAAAAAACAACATTGGCCTTGTTTGGAGCTGACATTCACCGACATAAACAAGATGGGATGTAAGGTGCTGTGTCCCAGTTTTGCTCTCCTTGCTTATCTTATGATCTGTGAACATGTCCGAGGTAAGTTATCTGTCTATCTATATATCTATAATGAATCTATAATGATTTTTATCTTCGATTAAAAGTTACATTTGACGTTTTGTTGCTTTTGGTCTATGTGCATCATCCAAATGCTAGTGTAAAAAATTAACCTTCATCAGATATACAGATTTAAGATGTATATTTACAGTCTCTTTGTCTTCCGGCAATACTGTACAAAAATATGCATGACACATACACGGGGTTTGCCAGATCTCACTAGAAAAACAAACCCGTGTTTAGCCACTTAAGGTTTTGGTTTTTCCACACAGGCGTGAAGAGCATGCTCAATTTTCCCCCTACACCCCATGACGCATTCAGTGAGTTATGGGAGTAACTTCCACATAAGTCTAAACAATAGGCTCGTTTGAGGTGCGCCTCGCCTGAAATGTAGGCGAGAGTAGGCGGCTGCAGTGAGGGGAGGAGTGAAATAAGTGCAGTCAAGACGGACAGTTCTGACCTCTTTAAGTAGAACAGACACCTTCGAGATCACCTACCGCGTTATCACACTCACGTGCTGTGTTGCTGATAAACATGATATAATTTCAACTTTGTTGTTTTTATAAGAAAAAAAAAAAAGATGAACAAGACACTCAAAGTGCTTATTTAATTCCATACGAAAGGCGTATTTATCATCCATTTTTACTTTAATGCAAAGTGTATTTTAGATTTTTATAGAAATATGACAACAGTCACATATCTCACGCAGAGATCGCACTGGCATAGTGTTTGGGAATATGCATCATTTAAACACATAACCACATGATATTAGATTAAAAAAATAAAACATTTTAGAAAAGAACGCCAACATCACAGCAGTCTGAACCAATGAGCTTTAAGCTGTGTCGTCATCCAGGCGTTTCCCATCGTGCTTTTGGTCAGCGCAGTGGGTGGAGAGCTACTGCGCTTTACTGTTCAATCCGACACAGCCGCCTCACCGTCGCCAAAATTTTTTGGCACACGTCAGCATGACATCAGAGCAAGGCGGACGTAACTCGGACACATTTCTAACAGGTGTTGTACCGAAATCCGACCCCCCGTGAAAATCTTACCCCCTCGCGTGCACGCGCCTCTCACATTAATACGCAGTGCAGCGACTTTAGGCATGCATCTTGCGGTGATCACCGGTGATCGATTCTGCGAAGAATTTGCTCATCTCAGACAAGCCTAATCCAGAGTTCGACAATAAGGACCCTGCTAACACACGACGTAACAGTTACGTAATGGATTAGTAAATTTTGGTAATTTCATGACTTACCAATTGGCAACGTGGCATGCCCGTAATTTTATTACCATCAAAATACGGTCTCACAACGTCGTCAGTACGTCCGTCTAACGTCGTAATACTACCAACGACGTCCCAGATACGTACTCTATTGGTTTTCACCAATATATTGCAACGTCGCATGCCCGTAATTTTATTACCATGAAATTACAAACTCACAACGTCGACAGCACGTCCTCCTAACGTCGTAATTTTACCAAGGACGTCCCAGATACGTACTCTATTAGTTATATACTGGTAACTTCATGACTTACTGGTAACGTAACTGCAACGTCGCATGCACGTAATTTCATGACCATCATTTACACGTTCTTTATATTTTCTGATTACCAGAATTTGCTAAATGTAATGAAACGTCAGACACAATATTGAAAGTTCTTTTAAGATAAAATGTTCTTTTCACCAAATCAGAATATGTACGATTGCTTATATATAACGTTAGTGCAAAACAAAGAGATTGAATTTCTGTGCAATAATATGTTGATGTTGTTTTATATATACACGGATGTAGATTGTTCAAAGTTTCACTTGTTTTTATGTCATTTAAAAATGATTTTAGAATTTTATTTCAATCCATAAAACATTTAAAAACGAATAGCGCTTTAAAACTAATTTAAATTTGTGTTATAATAGCTTTTATTATTATTTTAATATTTATTTATTTATTTATTTATTTATATTAGTATTATTTTATTATATATGCTGCTTGGATTTATTGTTAATGTGTTTAACAATGAAAAGATGACTGCCTGTTTGTTATTTAAAGGTTTAATAAAGTGATTAAAAAAGCTTAATGTACATAGTGACGTAAGTCACGTGACATACAGCGCGCGCGCCTCCACAACTGACACTCCGAGCGCACAGGATGTTTACAGGAAAGGAAAATACACTTTTCTGGGTCGTGAAACTTTTTATTTCGTAACGAGAAATGAATATAACGTTTAAATAATGACACAGACCGGGCTACACCATCTCTTCTGTCGCAGATACAGAATCAGGACAGCGCGTTTGTCTGAGGCACTTTTTTTTAGCTACTTCAGCTGTGTCTGACAGACGTTTTTGTCTTTTTGAGGTGAGTCTTACAATTTATAACGAATAAATAGTAAATGTAAATTTAAAGTAATAAATTGTAACGGTATAAAATAAAGTACTTGAACTCTGGAGAGACAGTAAAACATCTTTTTGTATTATTGTCAATAGTGCTGGTGGCGGGAGTTACCATGGCAACCGTGCAGACATCAGCCTCTGGAGAGGAGGTGAGGCGTCCAACATTTCCGTTTCATACCAAAAAAGTTCGACAACTGCGTCAAACTGGTTGAGTAACATTACCCACTGTCTACTTTTAAGTGCTTTTGTTAATATTTATACCTCTGTGATTATGGTATCTTTCCTTAATTATCTGAAATGTCTGTTAGCAAATGTTATGCTAGCATAGCATATCTGTTTGTAATGATGCTGAGCACAGAACGTCAATGCTTTCTTTCATATTTCGCTGTATATCCTATGTTTTTATTAATATTTTGAGTGTATTTTACTGTTCATATTTGTATGTTTTTCAAAATAAATCAACTGAATTAATTTCGAGTCTGTATTCATCATTCACAGGAACAGCCTTTACATTCGTTTGGGCAAATGAGGACATAAAATAGGTTAAACTACTGCATGTCCGCCCATAGAAAATAAATAATTATACAGAATTACCAACTGATTACCAGCACAACTGATTACTGATCCACAACGTTGCCACAACGTCGCAATTACTAACTGGCAACGTCATCAAGTTACGTTGTGGCAACGTATTGGGGTCTTTCACTTTTCCGGTTGCCACGATGTAACTAGTTACTTCGCCACGCCGAAACTTTGGTCACCAGATTACGTTGCAGTTACATAACAGTTACGTATTTTTGTTAGCTGGGGAGTGCCCGATGGCCCGGGCCAGCGTGAAAAACACTCGGGACAGTTAACGAGTATGTCACTGAAACATTTTTACAACAAAAATGAAAAATATTAAGTAAATTTAAAAGTTGTGAAATCATTGGAATATACTTCAAGAATCAAGTAAATGTAACTAAAAAAAATTAAGTAGATTCAACTAATTCGATTAATTAATCTTTTAAATAAAATTGAGTAAATATAATTAAAATCTTTATGCAATGCAATAGTAATTCAATAGTAAATCCGAAACAAAAATGAGTAGATTTCATTTATATTTTGTATATACAAATATCCTAAATTTATTTATTTTTTACTTATATATTTTTAATTGTATTTACCATTTACTCTGAGTACTTTACAATAAATATAACAAAATTAAATGACAAACAAAACACAGTATTTTAATTAAACTTTTATTTGCCATATTTGACCATAACTGCAATTCAGCCATACTTTGCAAATGACAACATGTTAAATAAATTTACATTTTTAGCCACTGTGGATATGCAGACTTGCAAAGAAAAAAAAAATCATCAAAAATTACTTGACCTTGCAAAAATTAAACGGCCTGAGGCTGAGTACAATTAAATCCTGATATTAAAAACAACAACACTCAACCAAAATGCATTTTTACAATTATACAACACATGGACGATGGAAAATAATATATATATATATATATATATATATATATAATACGGTATTTTTTTCATTATTTAAACTTTATTGAAAGTTTCAGCAGATCCAACTCCAGAAAAAGGTTTTGGAAGACCTCCAAAGTATATTTAAAGGGTTAGTTCATCCAAAAATGAATATTAGCCCATGATTTACTCACCCTCATGGCATCCTAGGTGTATATGACTTTCTACTTTTAGACAAATCCAATCAGAGTTATATTAAACATTGTCCTGGCTCTTCCAAGCTCTGTAATGGCATTGGGTGGGTTGTAGTGTTCAACAGTCCAAACGAAAATCAGATAAAGTGCATCCATCCATAATAAAAAGTGCATCACACTGGCCCAATGCCATTATAAAGTTTGGAAGAGCCAGAACAAATTTTAATATAACTCAGATTGGATTTGTTTGAAAGAAGAAAGTCATATACACCTAGGATGCCATGAGGGTGAGTAAATCATGGGCTAATATTCATTTTTGGATGAACTAACCCTTTAAAGTTCTTGGGGTATCGCAGGTCTAAGGCATATGTCAATCCCACAAGATAGGAGCAGGCTCTGCTAAGATCACGGAGTTGGTTGAGGACAGCTAATTCCTCTTGAACATCAATAGGTGGATCAGCAACATCCTGAAGACACAAATATAAAGAATAACAGGTTAGAGGTAATATTCAGCCTCTATGTTATTACACAAGGACACAGACAATATGGCTCATATCACCTGGAGAAGCAGACCATCTTCTACAAATGCTACAAATCATGACTAATCAGTTAAATCTCAAACATCAAGTTTAACACCCCCCAAGTTTTTTTTAAACACAAGCCTTGTCAGAATGCCCATGTGGGAGAAGTTGAAACTATTTACATCAATATTCTTATTGAACAGTTGAATTTACTGTTGAAAACCGTATTATCCATGATTCTGAAAAGACACTTTTAATCAGAGTATCACTTGCAAAAATTTCAAATGACACCAACTATGGATGGACTTACAATATTGCTATACATTATCAACATTTTGAAATAATTATGATCATAAGCTTTCTTGCTTTTAAAAAAGTAGGTGCCATCCAATATGTAGATGACATTTTTCTTCTAAAACTGTGCTCCTTGGTGATTCATATAATGCAAGTTCCCAGTCCTTGTCTCATTGATAGTAGATAAAAAAAACATATAGGCTACACACATACATACATACATTGTCCGGCCAAAAAAATAGACAGAATTTGTATGCCCTGCTATAAATTTTGAATGGTTGATGAAAAACAAGCTTGTGGAATGTGGGATCTACACATTTAAACAATTCGGATAAGGTATCTAGAATTAATTAAGGAGCAGATAAAATACATAAAATAATTTATTAATCAATTATTATTTTGACCTAACCCTTTTCTTTATCTAAAGGCTGAAACATGAGGTTTACCATTTTATGAAACCTTATAAATTTTTTTTTTAACATTTCATATATGCTGAAACATATTTTCACATATACTGAAACATTATAGTAAACTGCTCTTACCTCCTGCCTTGTGTTGTTATTTAGACGTTTTTGGACGGTGATGTCAGTGCTGTAAAACAAAAGTTTTGACCATGAAACGTTAACGTTAACAGTAATACGGCCACTTCCCCTCATACATGGGCAGGCTATGCTGCTTTAAATAGGAAAATTTTTAGGAAATAGAAAACTGCTGAGGTGTATTAACCGTATTTTAGCTGAATATTTGGTGGTTTGAAAAAAAAAAAAAAACAACTACAAAGCCACAGTGATTCTAGAAATGTTTGCCCCTTCCAAAAAGTTGTTAAACGTTACCACAGAACAGCATGGCTGCAACAGCATTGTAAAACTACACCGAACGTTTTGCGTGCCCGAAAACACAGCCAATATTTCATTAACTTTTAATACTGACTTACCTGCATTTTTAAAGGAGTCTTAAGGTGGTTTAAGCCTCAGTTTTCTTGTGACCAGCAAGCAGATTTCCCGTTGTTGACCGTCCACGTGATCACGTGTAACGCCACGCCAGCAGAGGGAGCCCTCACCCACTGACTGACTGTTGCTGCTCTCTCTGCTGCTTTGTTTGTTACTTCCTGTTTGGTGGCCATAAAAGGAGGCCATTTTCAAACAGGAAGCTGTGAAGTATTGTTTTGCTCTAGTGGACTCTACCAAGCGTTTCCCTGTTTTCATTGCCTTGTTTTTTGTTATTTGCCACGGTTTTGCTTTGTTCCATTGTCTTTGTTTTCTGCCATAGTTTGCCTCGTTCATTGCCATAGTTTTTGCCTTGTTTCATATCCTTGTTTATTTGTTACTTTTGGACTGCTCTCCCTGGTTTTTGACTTTCTGCCTGCTCATAGGATTACGCCATTGCTCTGTCTTCGTTGCCACTGTCTGTTTGGATATTGACCCTGCCTGTTTGACTATGATCTGTTTATTAAAGCTCGCACTTGGATCTTATACGCTTCCCACAAGTCCTCCTTACAGAATACTTTGCCACCCAAAGATCCAGCGGCTTTCAACACAGATCACCATGGACCCAGCATCACGCCTCGTTCAACTCCGACAAGGTAACCGGCCCATAGAGCAGTATGTTATGGACTTTTGTGAGCTCTGTCACTTGGTGGATTTTCAGGACAGTTTTCTCAAGGACATTTTCTTTTTTGGCTTGTGTAAAGAAATACTGAATAAAATGCCACGTCATCACCGTCACTGGTCTTTGGAGAAATATATTGACTATGCTTTGCTGCTGGCCGGGTCGTCATTTACTGTGGGGTTTGCGGATAAGGAGCCCTGCAAACCTTCAGCACCCATTACACCAGAACATTTTCACACCCCAACCGTTATGTCCGGTATTGTCACTATCATGTCAGAGCCTTCTCATACCAAGTCTGCCAAGCCACAGCCTGCTCACGCCACGTCTGCCAAGCCACAGCCTGCTCACGCCACGCCTGCTGCTCCAGGGCCTGCTCACGCCACGCCTGCCGCTCCAGGGCCTGCTCACGCCACGCCTGCCGCTCCAGGGCCTGCACCTGTCATGGCCGCCCTCCTACAACCAGCTCACAAGATGGCTGCTATCTCCAAGCCAGTCCACAAGATGGCCGCCATCCCAGAGCCCGTCCACAAGATGGCCGCCATCCCCGAGCCCGTCCACAAGATGGCCGCCATCCCCGAGCCCGTTCACAAGATGGCCGCCATCCCCAAGCCCGTTCACAAGATGGCCGCCATCCCCAAGCCCGTTCACAAGATGGCCGCCATCACCAAACCTGTTCACAAAATGGCTGCCCCGTCTGAGCCTAATCAAGTGATGCCTGATCCTCCGGTGTCAAGTCAAGTCAGGGCTACACTTTCTGTGTCAAGTCAAGATACAGCTGTTGTTCTCCATGAGTCAAGCCAAGATACAGCTGTTGTTCTCCATGAGTCGAGCCAAGATACAGCTGTTGTTCTCCATGAGTCGAGCCAACACACAGCTGTTCTCCATGAGCCAGAATCAAGATACAGCTGTTCTCCATGAGCCAAGCCAAGATACAGCTGTTCTCCATGAGTCAAGCCAAGACACAGCTGTTGTTCTCCATGAGTCAAGCCAAGACACAGCTGTTGTTCTTCATGAGTCAAGCCAAGATACAGCTGTTGTTCTCCATGAGTCAAGCCAAGTCACAGCTGTTGTTCCCCACGGGTCAAGCCAAATCACAGCTGGCCAAGAAGCCAAAGATACAGCTGTTGTTCATCACATGGAGTCAAACCAAAGGATACAGCTGTTGTTCTCCATGAGTCAAGCACGGACACAGCTGTTACCCATGAATCAAGCCAAGTTACAGCTGTTCTCCATGAGTCAAGCCAAGATACAGCTGTTGTTCTCCATGAGTCAAGCCAAGACACAGTTGTAGTTCTCCAGGAATCAAGCCAAGATACAGTTGTTGTTGTTCTTCATGAGTCCAGCCAAGATACAGCTGTCCTCCATGAGTCAAGCCAAGATACCTTGGCCTGTCCTCCGCAGAGATCAAGCCAAAGATACAGCTGTACAGGTCGAAACCAAGTCGCAGCTGGCCTTGCGAGTCAAATAGAGTCACAGCTGGCCGCAGGGGATCGAAACCATGTTGTTCCTGAATCAAGTCAAGTTGCAGCTGCGTCCCCTGAGTCAAGTCAAGTTTCCAAGTCAAGTCAAGTTGCAGCTGCGTTTCCAGAGTCAAATCAAGCTACAGCTGCTGTTCCAGTGTCAAGTCAAGCTGCAGCTGTTGTTCCAGCGTCAAGTCAAGTTAAAGCTGTGTTTCCTGTGTCAAGTCAGGTCAGAGCTGCTCTTCCGAAGTCCAATCAAGTTACAGCTATTGCTCCTGTGTCAAGTAAAGCTATAGCTGTAGCCCTCAAGTCAAGCAAAGTCACAGCCGTGGTTCCTGAGTCAAGCAAAGTCACAGCTGTGGTTCCCGAGTCAAGCAATGTCACTACCGATCTTCACAAGCCAAGCCAAACCACAGTTGATCTTCATGAGCCAAGCCAAGTTACAGCAGATCTTCATGAGCCAAGTCAAGTTGCTGCTGTTATTCCCGAGCCAAGTCAAGCCACAGCTGACCTTCATGAGCCAAGTCAAGCCACAGCTGACCTTCATGAACCAAGTCAAGTCACGGCAGGTTGGTCAGTCAAATCACGCAGGCCTCCCTGAAGTCAAATCACGGCAGCCTCCCTGAGTCAAGTCAAGTCACGACAGACCTCTGTGAATCAAGTCAAGAAACGGGATTCTGTAACGGTTTTTGCTCTCCCTGGTTTTTGACTTTCTGCCTGCTCATAGGATTACCCCATTGCTCTGTCTTCGTTGCCACTGTCAGTTTGGATATTGACCCTGCCTGTTTGACTACGATCTGTTTATTAAAGCTTGCACTTGGATCTTATACGCTTATACGCTCCTTATACGATTCCTCCTTACATCACGATAGCCGCGAAACTTACTCAATTTCTTAAGTCGATGCAAAATACAAAAGAAATTGATAGAAAATAAGCAGTAATTTCTGTTTATAAAACTGACAAGTTTTATTGCAACTTTCTCAGATATTTTCATTTAAATGTACCAAAAACATTAAGGACATGTGAAGAATATAATTTGTTAGTTAAATGCTTAATTTTTTTTATTAAAACATACATAATAAACATACATATTAGAACAAGTAAATTTGAGATAAAATAAACTGTGGGATTTTAACTTATTAATTTTGGTAAGCCCAACTCAAATCTCTTTATTGATACTCAGAGATTTTATTAAGTTAATACAAGTTTTTATTTTTGTGATATTTACAAAGCCACTGAATTATTTTTTTTTACAGTGTATGATTTGCTAATGTTTTGTGTTTCATTTCCACAGCACAGTGCACACAGTCATCTTTTGGAGCAAGAAATGTCATTGTAACAGCAGACCATCTCTTGACCCAAAGTTTCGCAGATGGAGTCACTGTAACAATTCAGTGTATGGTTGGATATAAGCCAGTTGACTCAAAAGCATCTAAATCGGTTACCTGTAAGGGAAACCAGTGGGCAAATCTGGATTTCAGTTGCACAAGTATGTACTGTGATATGCTAAGTACACTACATTTGTAAATTGTAAAATGCATTTAAACATTGTTTTTTAAAAAGTCTTATGTAGATATGTGAAAAGATGTTGGGTGTACGTCAATAAGTTATTAAAGAGCTTAACAATTCTTAAGTAGTTCATAGTGATTTTGCCACTGACGACAGAAAGCTTTACAGTATTACATATTTCCTCTTTAAATAAGCAACAGTAAAGATTATTTTTCATTATTTCTAACAGCATTTGAGGAGCACCAATTCTAAAAAAGTCAATATTTCTTGTACATTACAGAGAAATCGTGTGGCGCTCTTCCAGATATCGCACATGGGAGATATGAAATGAGTGGAAATTTATTTGGTGACACAGCTAAACCAGTTTGTGACACAGGGTAAGTGAAACGAGTTTCTATACGCTGTTTGAAGTGTTTTAAACCATGTGGAATTTAGATTGTGTTTTGTATTTGAGTATTTGGTAAGAGGAGAATCTTTGCTTTCAGATACGTGTTGGCAGGTCAGGAAATAACAAGGGTTTGCCGAGATCAGGGATGGGATGGCCGAGATGCTGTCTGTGAACGTATGTCAGTTTTTACATTTGAATGAAATATAACATTGAAGGGCTGAAAACCATTCCTAATTTGTATTGAAAGAATTTTTTGTGTTCTGGAAATAAATACCTATTCACCTGGATATGTTTTTCTCTTCAGCGGTGACAGATGGGTGTCCAGCACCTATAGTTCCTAATGCAAAAAGAATCGGTGGAAGATCACCCCCGTACAAAAGGAATCACTTTATTGAATACAAATGTGACGATGGCTATACAATGAAAGGAGAAGCTTATATTGTGTGTAAAGAAAATGGATGGAGCCCTGAACCACCACAATGCATTGGTAAGACTGAAATGATTTGTTTATCAATGTGTGACTGTGTTCTTTTTGAAAGAATTGGCAACATTAGAATTTTTTTCTGCCCATAGAAATTTTGCTCTATATTCCAAGTCTTGACGGACTGTGAATATAAGTGCAACACTTTAGAGTGTGAAGGGGTGTTTGATTAGGGTTGGAACTAAACTCTGCAGGAAGGTCTATCTCCAGGAACAGGGTTGGGCACCCCTGCTATAGGGTGTCCGATTTATCATTTTAGCTTTCAAAAGCCTGCTCACAAGCTCCCCATTTGTGGCTGCTGTGCTCTCTAAAACAGTTCTGCTGAGCCCACACTGAGGTGAGCACTACAGCAGATTTCTGCCTGACAGTCAAACAGCACTTTGTCACAAAAGCATGGACTCAAAGGACGACCACAAGGGTTTATGGTGACATTTGGGTGCTTCACTTTAAATGCTTAATTTTTTTTTATTGAAACATACTTAAGCAGACCAAGTAAATCTGAGATAAAATAAACTGTGGGATTTTAACTTATTAATTTTGGTAAGCCCAACTCAAAAAATCTCTTTAATGATACTCAGAGATTTTATTAAGTTAATACAAGTTTTTATTTTTGTGATATTTACAAAGCCAAGTGTATGATTTGCTAATGTTTTGTGTTTTATTTCCACAGCACAGTGTACACAGTCATCTTTTGGAGCAAGAAATGTCATTGTAACAGCAGACCATCTCTTGACCCAAAGTTTCGCAGATGGAGTCACTGTAACAATTCAGTGTATGGTTGGATATAAGCCAGTTGACTCAAAAGCATCTAAATCAGTTACCTGTAAGGGAAACCAGTGGGCTAATCTGGATTTCAGTTGCACAAGTATGTACTGTGATATGCTAAGTACACTACATTTGTAAATTGTAAAATGCATTTAAACATTGTTTTTTAAAAAGTCTCATTTAGATATGTGAAAAGATGTTGGGTGTACGTCAATAAGTTATTAAAGAGCTTAACAATTCTTAAGTAGTTCATAGTGATTTTGCCACTGACGACAGAAAGCTTTACAGTATTACATATTTCCTCTTTAAATAAGCAACAATAAAGATTATTTTTCATTATTTCTAACAGCATTTGAGGAGCACCAATTCTAAAAAAGTCAATATTTCTTGTACATTACAGAGAAGTCGTGTGGCGCTCTTTCAGATATCGCACATGGGAGATATGAAATGAGTGGAAATTTATTTGGTGACACAGCTAAACCAGTTTGTGACACAGGGTAAGTGAAACGAGTTTCTATACGCTGTTTGAAGTGTTTTAAACCATGTGGAATTTAGATTGTGTTTTGTATTTGAGTATTTGGTAAGAGGAGAATCATTGCTTTCAGATACGTGTTGGCAGGTCAGGAAATAACAAGGGTTTGCCGAGATCAGGGATGGGATGGCCGAGATGCTGTCTGTGAACGTATGTCAGTTCTTACATTTGAATGAAATATAACATTGAAGGGCTGAAAACCATTCCTAATTTATATTGAAAGAATTTTTTGTGTTCTGGAAATAAATACCTATTCACCTGGATATGTTTTTCTCTTCAGCGGTGACATGTTCAGCACCTCCAGCCATTGAAAATGGGCAACTTGTAGATGTGCCTTTGGACTTTTATGAATATTCACAAGCAGTCAACTATACATGTAATGTAGGATTTAGTCTTATAGGACAATCAACAATTCATTGTTCTGAAGATGGAACCTTTAAACCAAATCCGCCAACATGTTTTGGTAAGTTATGGTTAAATGCCAGTCAACTCACTTGTGAGTTTCTTTTTGTTAATAAATAAAAGATTTCATGATCAGTACTGTTCTTTTACATAAACGTTTTTGTTTTCTTTTTTTCCCAGATGGGTGTCCAGCACCTACAGTTCCTAATGCAAAAAGAATCGGTGGAAGATCACCCCCGTACAAAAGGAATCACTTTATTGAATACAAATGTGACGATGGCTATACAATGAAAGGAGAAGCTTATATTGTGTGTAAAGAAAATGGATGGAGCCCTGAACCACCACAATGCATTGGTAAGACTGAAATGATTTTGTTTATCAATGTGTGTGTTCTTTTTGAAAGAACTGGCAACATTAGAATTTTTTCTGCCCATAGAAATTTTGCTCTATATTCCAAGTCTTGACAGACTGTGAATATAAGTGCAACACTTTAGAGTGTGAAGGGGTGTTTGATTAGGGTTGGAACTAAACTCTACAGGAAGGTCTATCTCCAGGAACAGGGTTGGGCACCCCTACTGTAGGGTGTCCGATTTATCATTTTATCTTTCAGAAGCCTGCTCACAAGCTCCCCATTTGTGGCTGCTGTGCTCTTTAAAACAGTTCTGCTGAGCCCACAATGAGGTGAGCACTACAGTAAATTTCTACCTGACAGTCAAACAGCACTTTGTCACAAAAGTATGGACTCAAAGGACGACCACAAGGGTTTATGGTGACATTTGGGTGCTTTGTGTCTGTTATATCACACCACAGACTTGCTCCATCTTGTGTTTCAGTTATGGATTGCAGTGAAATGACCTCAGAGGACTTTCAGTAATAAAGGGACCCAAAAATGAAAATTCGGTCATTAATTACTTACCCTAATGTCTTGCCCAAGGTTTTAACCCATAATACCCTGTAGCTTCGTAACATTATAGTTGAACCACTTATGTCACATGGACTACTTTAAAGGTGTTCCTCTTTAGGTGTTCGCTCTCTTTCTTGACCAGCTATCTCTAATTATGACTGTGTCATAAGCACTACATCACTCTCAACAGCCATCCAAACTAAACAGTTCCTGAACTCTGCAACAGTTCCTCATCTCACATGGAGTCAAAGTAAGTTAATTAGACAAGAACAGAAAGCTATTATTCAACATGGTAAAATGAATCAATCCTAAACGAGACAGTCACAACCCCCATTTATGAGAACATACATAATAAAAATAAATGATTTATTTATAGAATTCTAAAGGATTAGTTCATCCAAAATAATTTTATTCTAAACCTGTACGACTGACTTTCTTCCGTAGGACATAAATATTGATGGTAGAAATTTTGAATGATCTTTTCAATGCAATTGCAGTAAATAAGAACTCACAATTCAATACAATTGTTATCAGGCTAAAAAAATCTAATATGTTATTGTTCTGTAGGTCCTGGTCTGGTTTACTGCTGTGGTATGAGTGTCTTTGTTGGATTTTCTCATCGGTTATGATTATCATCTTATGTGTAGTGCACACATGCTCAGAATATACAAGGAGGCTTAGGGCTCAAGGCAAACACCCCAAAGACATCTGATTGAAAAGCATGGTTGCAGCTTCATTACAAGTGTACATACATTGCATTCTTTTTAATTCATGTTGACTTCTTATCAAGTTACTTGCCATCACTGAAATTATATTCTTTATTCAAAAGGTGGACAAAAAAATTCAACCCCAAACGGCTTCATTCTATTCAAACTTGATTTTGTAAATATTTTAGCTTTAGATGTGTCTGTTTTTTTTTTCCTGAAAAATAAAAAAAGAGATGTAAGGGAAACGGGTCAATTTAGCTGAAAGGGAATTTCATTATGAGTTATAGGTAATTTGAACAGAATCTCCGTTCTACTGCTGAACACTCGTCGGCCTGTGATTCTTTGAACGAGCCATATAACATCAACTCTGCAATCGATACTAAAATTAGGGATGCACCGATACCGATACTGGTATCGGTATCGGGCCCGATACTGAGCTCCTGTACTCGTACTCGTACTCTTTAAAATGCCCCGATACCAAACGCCGATACCACATCATGTGACAAGTGCGTATGCAGGCAAAGAAACACCGACAACAAAACAACAGACAGCAGAATGGAGTCATTAGAGATTAAGGATGTCTACGAAGTATGTGTATGCATGTAATATAATGTTAAACATTCAGTATTAAGCTTGTATAACTGGTGCGCGTCAGCTGATAGACAAAGCACGCAGATTGGATTGAGCGCGCGGCGGCCAAGATGTGCTGGCTTGTCGAGTTAATATCCCACCTTGACATCACTGGAGGGTTTGTAGTTCGGTGAGATATGTCACAACAATTTAAGTAAATCAATGCACAAGTTATTTAACGGTATAGAAAGAGAGAGGGAGTGAGAGAGACAGCGCGAGACAGAGAAAGAGAGAGCGCGCGCTGTTGCGTGATCTTCATTGATGTTCGCATATTTAGCACACGCATCTTTTGGATTAAAAAAAAAACGTAAATATAAAAAAAAAATTATAGGGGCATTCGCTATAAACATCGTTGTTTTTTTCAACCTTAAGCAGACACGACTGTCCGGCGAAAGTGAAACTATAGCAGCCTGTGTGAAATGCGATAGGCAGTACTGTACTTTCGCAAGTTTTGCTTGCTTCACGAGTGTTTCTCCATTATTTGAGTCGCTTTGGATTATAGCCCAAATAGCAGCATATTTCAGATGAAAAAGCGTGATTTATATTTCTGAAAATATCAGAGTTAGAAGATTCATAATGAGTGGTTCACGTGATTACAGTACTGAGCCGCTGCAGTGGAGCAGTTTCATGCTATTAAATTGAAGATGATGTACCATAGAGCAAGAAAAAAAAACAGTGAAAGTAACAAAACACATTTTAATGGGCATAATTAAGTGTAAAAATAAAAATAACTAAGGGACATATAGTCAACCCAAATATTATTCAGACAGCAGATATACACCATCTTTTGATAATTTTTGATATTTTTTTGTTTTTTTGTTTGTTTTTTTAATGTGTTCTAAATACATTTTGGTTTGACTGTATCTATTTGATAAATGAAGTTGACCAACTAATATTATACATATTCTTTTAGTTTCTGTACCCTATATTTTACAAATCTACTGGTAAATTTTAAAATATCGGTATCGGTACTCGGAATCGGCAAGTACCAAAAATAAAAGTATCGGTATCGGGCGAGTACTGGAAAAAGTGGTATCGGTGCATCCCTAACTAAAATCCAAAATATGGTGAAAACACTATTTATTAGCATGATAAAAAGACTGTTTAAGACATTTACTTGTAAGTAAAAAACACAAGATACTTTTCTTCTCGATATGAATAAGAATTTATTGAATAAATCTAAGACATAAACTAATCTAACACATAGACACGCATTCACATTCACACAGGTTGCAGAAAGTGAGGAAAGAATGAGTTAAGAAGAGTGAATGTTTGATGTGATGTCTTGGGCATTGACTGAAGGATGGAGTGGAGTCATGTATGCTAGTTAAAGTCTTGAGATGGAACCGATGTCGGGGAACTTTCAACGTAAAGGAAAAAGAAACTAGAGTAAAAATCAAGATGGCGTTTTTCCTTATGCTTTATTAGAGGAATGGCTGGCATGCAAGCCAGGGAGCACTCAGAGAACGCAAAAAGCATGGCAAAAGTGATGGGGAAGAAGCATGGCTATCTAATGCAAAAAGCAACGACTAAAAGCATGGCTAGGAGCGATGACCAATAGCTAAAAGCAAAATTTTATGGTGTTCTGGGTTTTTAAACTGGGCTGCTGGAAACATCCCAAATGGTGTCTTGACCAATTAGACGTTGACCAAACAATACAATTGTAACAGTATTTGTTATTTTTGTCAATGTTAGTTATTGAAAATTAACCTTATTTTAAATTGTTTCCTGTGAAACTATAAAATATAGGTGCTGCACACATTATAAATGAAACACAAACAGCTAGAATAGTTACATCTTGTATTTCAGCACAAAACTGTCTTAATTTGAACACTTCTCTAGCATGCAGTAATGTTACTGTTTAATCTAAGTAAATTTTATGTAAAATGTTGCTATTTTAATAAACCCAGTTATATACAAATATTACTAAATTAGCCAATTCCATTAGACAAATATTATAAATCTCCAAATAATGCACACTACTACTACTGTAAAAAATACGTGTTATCATGTGACACGAAAAATTACACGATTATGTTACAAAGTCTCGGATCTCTGGAACTCCATCCTATTTTTAACTTTTAGACTAGGCCAACATGAACTTTTACCTCATGTAGTTTATTTATATGATCATTCATTACATCATATTACCTCTGTCATTGTCCCGGTTTTCCTCTTCGTCTCTTCTTTTTTTTCTTCCCTGGGCACCATAGAGCTTCGATCTTTTGACATATTGATATTTATTAGTGAAGTGAACATCTGACACAATCAGATGACTGATGTAGCCTATGTGAAAGTGTGGCTGTGCGGCTGAACCGGGGTGAGCAATAAAATAGTTATGTTTTTGTCGGACAATCGCTTTTTTGTAATATTTTAAATTCATTGTATTTAAGTATTGGTAAAAAAAAAAAAAAAACTTGCCATACACTGTAACAAATTGCTGTATTTTTTACAGCAAAATTATACAGAAACTTACTGTTTTGCCATTTTACAGTTTATTGCTGTAATTTGCAATGCATGATGGGTTATACAGGGTTTTACAAGTGTATATTTCACTGTTAGCTGTAATTAATTTACAGGTAGGAGGTGCTTTCACTGTATCTTAAATATTTTTACAAGAATTTACTGTGCTGTGGCATTATGGTATTGCGCAGGATGATATGGTTTAAAATCTGGTGGACTGAAGCACAGCGACAACAGCTGAAGATAAACGGCAATCAATTTTTTTTGGTAAGTTCAATTAAATTTACTTACATAAGTATTAATTATTTCTTTTAATGTTAAGTAATTCATATATATATATAACATTATATAAGTTTTATCAGGACATTTATCTTGGAGGGCTGTAACGTAAAAGTTCTTGATTACAGTGATATTCCCCCTAAACGTTATGTTTAGCTATTTTGTAAAGGGATGTGTAGTTAACTTTATTTATCTGTTGCTTCAGGCGAGGAGGAGAAATGCGTTGCGCGCCATTTCAGAAAGCAGCCTAAGCTAAAAGGTAAATCGTTATCGTCATGTTAATGTTGATATATGCTGCAGTTTGTTAGCTTTATTTGCCTTTGCTTTCTAGAGAGTATTTGTAGTTTGGCAGGCACAGCATTGCTATTGAAGTGCGTATGAGACAAAACTAACGTTACATGAAGTGCTCAGTTGTCTTTGCTGATAGAAAAACATTAATATTACCATCGTTGGAAGAGTTCTCTTGAAACGTTAAGTTTATTTTGTAAAGTAGTGATGGGAAGTTCGGATCATTTTACTGACTCGGACCTTTGAGTCTCGTTCAGCAAATTGAACGAATCTTTTTTCGAGTCATTTCGTTCATTTCGTTCATTTTAGCAAAATATAATTAAAATGTTACCTGTTACTTCCCCAACACATCTACTGCTTACACAAACGTTGATCACACTTCAAACAAAACAAAACTATAATGCTATAAGAAACAGAAAAGATTAATTCATTGTTTTCCCTGAGTCTTTAGCCTATGATTAGCTCACCTCACCTCTTATCTGACAAGTTTTCGGGTTTGAGTCGTTCGTTTATCACCTGACAGCCCAATTAGCTAACCAACACAGTCTGAGCCGGAAAGAGAATTGATTAGTTCATCTCTCGAGTCTTCGGGTTTGAGTCGTTCGTTCATCACGTGACAGCCCCATAAGATGAACGAACGACTCTAAAAACCCGAAGACTCAAAACAAGTGAACTAATTCCAGCACAGAACCTAATAGGATGTCGCGCATGCGCGACTGAACGAATCACTACCCGAGACGACTCGTTCTTCCCGAGTCACATTAAAGATTTGTTCAAAATGAACAAATTGTTCAAGAACGACCCATCACTATTGTAAAGGAATGTGTCGTTAACTTTTTTTTTTTTCTTTTTTCTTTTTTTTGTCAGGCAAGTCGAAACATCACGTGCGATCCGGAGCTAAAAGGTAAAAACATAATGTCATGCCAGTGTTGATGAATACTGCCTTTTGTTACCGATTTATTCTTTGCTCTCAAGAGATTATCTTTGGCAGGCACAGCATCGATCTAACTTAAGTGCGAGACAAAACTAACGTTACATGAAGTGCTCAGTTGACTTTGCTGTTGAAAAACGTACGTTGGATGAGTTGGATGAGTTTCTCTGAAACGTTAAGTATATTTTGTAAAGGAATGTGTCATTGACTTCTGTCAATATGAGAGCAATACCATTGTAGGTTTTACTAGACACTAGGGATGTCACAATACTCAATATAATATCGAGCCATTCGGTACGACATCCACGGTTCAATACACGCTTGTGAATTGCGGTTTTTCGGTTTTGCATTTAAATAACTTCCTTGTTTTATGTCTTTTGGAATTTGCTGTATGTGTGCCCACGATTTCACATGCTGAAATGAGGAAACGCTTATATTTGAAAAAGCAACACACACAGAGCATCTTCCATTCTAAAGACATGCAATGATAAGCCTTTCTAAACCTGTTGTCCAACAAAAGTTATAAAAACAAAAGTTATAAAAAACATTATAACTTTTTTTTAATTCACAACATCAGTCGAGTGTTTGAAATAACTCTCTTGTGTGATCTGATGTGGATTCTCATCACAGAATGAGGGAGACAATAAATTCTATACTCATATTCAATGTATGTTAATTAGCAATGGCTTATGAAAATACCCGAGATGGCTTGAAGAACACAGATAAACCATATATTATTGCAGATGAGTGTTTATTGTCCTCATTCAAAACGTTTAACGTTATATCTTGTTTTTAATCAGTTACAGCAATAGTGATGTCTTTATCCATATTAGAGAAGCTAGAATGGAATGTAATCAGTGCTGCTTCTTTGACGCATATGTGGGTTTTTTGCACGAGGGCGCCCTGGCGTCCAGTATGAATGAAACCCATTCTTTTTTGCGTAAAAATCGAAAAAAATAATACCTCTCTCAAAAGAAAAATTAAGCAGACATATACTAAACCACGCTTTTTCTAGTGTACAGAGGTTTACGGGAGTATTTTGTTAATTTTTTACAAAAAACCCACACTGAAGTGGCAAGATATCAGAACTGAACCGAACCGAAAACCGTGGTTAAAAACCAAGGTACGTATTGAACCGTGGACTAACTGTATTGTTGCATCTCTACTAGACACATAAAAAAAGTACACAGTAAAACCGCTCTTTCACCTGAGCGGTGGTGTACCTGACTGTTCCCATGCTTTTACAAAATTTTCAGCATTCAAGTCTCATCTATATAGAGACCATAAGGCTTATCAGAAGTCACGTAGAGGTGTCAGATTTGAGCAAACAGACACAACACTGATTTGCCAGATTGAACATTGTAATTTCACATGTACAGTTCTGAGAGATCTAATTAGACATTTAAAAGGCCACATAGATGAGGGCAGAGAATTAAAATGCCCTTTTAAGGGTTGTGAAAAGACATTTACTGTAAAATCCACATTTGCATCTCATATCTCAAGAACACACAAAAACAGTCCAACTGAGCTTCTACATGAAGCAGTTTTATCAAACCCATTACAACATGTGTGTCAGCCAAGTACATCTCAAGATGAGAGTGAGGGGCCTGAGCCAAGTGAGGTCTTTGAAAGTGTAGATTAAGTTTTTTTTTTTAATGTTTTTTTCAAGAATTTGTCACTCTTTTATTTGAAACCTGAAACAGGTTTTAAACGACATGAGGGTGAGTGATTAATGACAATGAAATTCCATTTTTTGGTGAATTAAACCTTTGACACTACTTCAAGAAATAGGCCATCCTAAAAATTAAAATTCTGTCATGTACTCCTCTTCAAGCTATTCTAAAAAAAAAAAAATCCAGTTAAACAAAATACTTTATGGCTCCATTTTTTTTCCCTCCATAATGTGGAAGTCATAGAGAACCAAAGCTGTTTGGTTTACTCATTCTTTGCAATATATTCTTTTATTATAGTAGCAGAAATACATTTATTCAGGTTTGAAAAAACTTGACATCATTTTTCTTTTTTGGATGAATTATTCCTTTGTAATGCATTACTATAGTTTAGCAAATGCTTTTGAACTATTGAACTAGTTTTATTAAATTCTGCACATGCTTATGTTTGTTTGACTGATGTTTGTGCACATATTTTGTTGGAATCAACCCACACACCAGCACCAAGACAGGCACATCAAAGGTTGGAGCAAAGAAAAGTGGGAAGGTCTCAGAGAAGAGGAACAACACAGTCAATCCTCATGTGTGTTCACTTCTCAGAAGGCTAATGGACTTTGAGTGGTTAAGCATGTAAGTTTACAAATGTATCAAAACTACACCTACAGGAGAAGCCATCTATAAAATGACACTTGCTTTCAGACTTGTTCTTTGGTCATGTTAAAAAAAAAAAAAGGTCAACTTACAAAAAATGTTAAAGAATGTTAAATGTTTAAAAACATGGCTAAATGTTTGAGTATTCTAGGTTTAATGAATCAGCACAGTCAGTAGCATTTGTGACAGCGTTAAACATTTATTTCTTTTAAGCAGAAATACTGTATGACTTGCTGTGAGTTTTAACTGAAGTCAGATTTGTTTATTATGGAAGTCAATGGCTACCATTACTTGTCTGGTTATAAACTTCATTAAAATATAATCTTTTGTATTCAACACAAGAAAGAAACTCAGTTTTGGAACAACTTAAGGGAGAGTAAATAATGACCATTTTTATTTTTAGGCAAACAGTCCCTTTAACTTTTATTTAACTATTGCTTTATGCTTTAATCTTGAGTTGTTTGTAGTTGTTTTGTAACAACTAAAGTTTAAAGTGTAAAGTTTTTCTGTAGTTGAAAAAGTAAGATTATGTTACCAGTGACAGTGCTGAAGTGTTGTCAGGTGTCAGCTTTAATAAACAGTTTTCTTACAACAGGTTTGAATTTGAGTGATGATTTTTTTAAATCTTTGTTTTAATGCATTCACATTAGTATAATGGTAAAGAGCACAGTACAGTTCACAGTTAAAATAGTTATTTACAGGAATTCCACATTAAAAATGTTACAGCTACACCTTGGCTTTTGTTGAATTCACAGGATTTTATTGGCAACTTTTATTGCCAGGTAAGTACTGTAATTTAGCGTAATCACAAAAAAAAACTGTAATGTGTTTTTACAAGTTTAATTTTATAATCCTGTAAAAAAAACAAAAAAAAAAATACTGTATTCTGCAAACATCAATTTATTGTAAATTGCTAAGCGGTATTATACTGCAATCCATTTTACAGCAATTAGCGGCTATTTTACAGCATTTTATTGGCAACATTTTTTGCCAGTAAATTACTGTAAATTCTACAGTATGTTCTTTACAGTGTGTGAGCGATTAGGACATGATAGTCAAATGTGTGGGTTACATACATACATGATAGGGAGTTATGCAATGGACTGATATTCATTTAAAAGTCCTGGTATGTTCTCTGGGCCAAAAGATCAAAAGGTCTAGAAGGAGCCTGACTTTGTCCTGGGTGGGGGAAACCACCCAACAAAGTCTCTACGAATGATTTTCGTCATGTGATGGTCATGATGTGCTGTATCTTTGACCATTAATCATGGGTTTCTTGCCCCAAAATTGACAATCTCCTTCCTGAATTAGGTTTATCGATAATTGTGTGTTATTTTGTGTTAATGTTGCAGGTTCTTTAAAGCTGTGAAGGAGTTGGTTGGTTAGGCTTACTTCAGGCTGGCTGGCGCCAGGGTATCATGGACAGATTTATGACAGATTTATCCTGGGCCTCTTAGTGGAATTTGGCTCTTTGGGTTGTTTTAACACTTCTAATCGAATATTCAATTGTCTGATTCACTTTGATACGCTACAGAGAAAAGAATCAAGTGTCCACTTTGTATATTGACAGACAATATCCCATGCACACATTACAAATAGATCAACATTGATGCAATTATCATTTCAGGCATTTCTGGTGTCTTGTAAGAGGACAGAAATAACCGTACAAGTACTTGTAATTAAAATACATTACATTTTAAAATGCTTGTAATCAGATTACTTTTTTATGGATTACGATTACAAAAAAATTTCAAACCTGGAAGACTTTGGACGTGTCGTTGTGTTCGTGTTTATTAATGTGAGCTTAATGCAGGGATTCCCAAACGTTTTTGTCACCCCTTAATAATTAAGTATTTGCTTGAAATATCACTGAGGAAGTATATATTTCAAATAATTTAACTTTGTTTGATAAAGTAAAAGTAGTAAAAAAGTAGTCAAATTACATTACCTAATCTAGATTATGTTACGAACTAGTTTTCATCATGTAATCAGTGATCAGTAAAAGACTGCAATTTATAAGTAATCTATCCAGCATTGATGATAACATATTAGTTCATTTAAAAAAAATAATTTAACATATTTACTAAGTAGCATTAGTTACGGACCATTAGCCTTATTGTTAGCTTCTAGACATACACTGAGTAAATATACAAATAGTTTGATGAATGTTAGTTTCATTTTTGCAAGTGTTGCTTCTATACATGTAAATTAGTAAAAACACCTGGGCCCTAACATGGCTACATTTCACTATATACATTTCTGCAGACAAAGCCAAATTAATATAAAATATAAAATTTTAAATATAAAATTGTGTATTTTGATCTATTTGAGTGACATTTGGCAAAACCAGAAGTGCCACCCATATTTTCAAAGTTCCTTCAGAGAGCGGTGGATTACATATTTCCGTTCTGAGAATTGTATAATGCTGTAATATAATATTAGGAAAGGGCACTTTGTGAGTTGATTCACTGAACAAACTGTACACAAGTCCATAGCCTAGTAGAGCAATGTCGATACTAGTAACTAATAATGCTTTGCAAGCAGAAGAGTTTTAACTTAAAGCTTGATTATCTTAATCAGGGTCACAGCATGCTGTTACTGTACACAGAAATAACTGAAATCTTCACTGGTACACTCACATGACTTCCATTTGCTTTCGATCATAAAAAAGGATTCTGTAATAGTTGCATATGAGTCTCTCAGTTATCCTCAGTGTGAAAAGATGGATCTCAAAGTCATTGTTGAAAAGGGTTCCAATACACAAAAATGCTGAAAAACCAAAGAGTTTGTGGGACCTGAAAGATTTTTCTGAAGAACAGTGGGTAGTTTAACTGTTCAGGAAAAATAAGGGACTCATGAACAACTATCACTAAACAAACAAACAAAAAAACACAGCTGTGGATCAACACAGTATTAAAAATCTAGTGTATGTAAACATTTGAACAGGGTCATTTTTGTCAATTCAACTATTGTTTTCTCTTGTGGACTATATCAATATTTTTTTTTAATGTGAAATCTCTTCAGGTCAGTACTAAAAAAATAACATGCATTTTGTATGATCGCTCTTATTTTGGCAAATGAATTAACATTTTGCAGATTTCAGCATTTGAGGAGCACCAATTCTAAAAAAGTCAATATTTTTTGTACATTACAGAGAAATCGTGTGGCACTCTTCCAGATATCCCGCATGGGAGATATGAAATGAGTGCTAAACCAGTTTGTGACACAGGGTAAGTGAAACGAGTTTCTATACGCTGTTTGAAGTGTGTTATAAACCATGTGGAATTTAGATTGTGTTTTGTATTTGAGTATTTGGTTAGAGGAGAATCATTGCTTTCAGATACGTGTTGGCAGGTCAGGAAATAACAAGGGTTTGCCGAGATCAGGGATGGGATGGCCGAGATGCTGTCTGTGAATGTATGTCAGTTCTTACATTTCAATGAAATATAACATGGAAGAGTTCAAAACCATTCCTAATTTGTACTGAAAGAATTTTTTTGTGTTCTGGAAATAAATACCTATTCACCTGGATGTGTTTTTCTCTTCAGCTGTGAAATGTCAAGCACCTCGACCCATTGAAAATGGGCAACTTGTAGATGTGCCTTTGGACTTTTATGAATATTCACAAGCAGTCAGCTATAGATGTAATGAAGGATTTAGTCTTATAGGACAATCAACAATTCATTGTTCTGAAGATGGAACCTTTACACCAAATCCGCCAACATGTTTTGGTAAGTTATGGTCAAATGCCAGTCAACTCACTTGTGAGTTTCTTCCTGATAACGAATAAAATATTGGTGATCAGTACTGTTCTTTTACATAAACATTTTTTCTTTTCTTTTTTTTCCCAGGTGGGTGTCCAGCACCTACAGTTCCTAATGCAAAAAGAATCGGTGGAAGATCACCCCCGTACAAATTGAATCACTTTGTTGAATACAAATGTAACGATGGCTATACAATGAAAGGAGAAGCTTATATTGTGTGTAAAGAAAATGGATGGAGCCCTGAACCACCACAATGCATTGGTAAGACTGACATGATTTTGTTTATCAATGTGTGACTGTGTTCTTTTTGAAAGAATTGGCTTCATTAGAAATTTTTTCTGCCCATAGAAATTTTGCACTATATTCCAAGTCTTGACGGACTGTGAATATAAGTGCAACACTTTAGAGTGTGAAGGGGTGTTTTATTAGGGTTGGAACTAAACTCTACAGGAAGGTCTATCTCCAGGAACAGGGTTGGGCACCCCTGCTGTAGGGTGTCCGATTTATCATTTTAGCTTTCAGAAGCCTGCTCACAAGCTCCTCATTTGTGGCTGCTGTGCTCTTTAAAACAGTTCTGCTGAGCCCACACTGAGGTGAGCACTACAGCAAATTTCTACCTGACAGTCAAACAGCACTTTGTCATAAAAGCATGGACTCAAAGGACGACCACAAGGGTTTATGGTGACATTTGAGTGCTTCGTGTCTGTTGTATCACACCACAGACTTGCTCCATCTTGTGTTTCAGTTATGGATTGCAGTGAAATGACCTCAGAGGACTTTCAGTAATAAAGGGACCCAAAAATGAAAATTCTGTCATTAATTACTTACCCTAATGTCTTTCCCAAGGTTTTAACCCATAATACCTTTTAGCTTCATAACATTACGGTTGAACCACTTATGTCACATGGACTACTTTAAAGGTGTTCCTCTTTAGGTGTTCACTCTAGGGTTAGGGTTAGGGTTAGGGTCTAACTCTTTCTTGACCAGCTTTCTCTAGTTATGACTGTGTCATAAGCACTACATCACTCTCAACAGCCATCCAAACTACAACGTCCTGAACTCTGCAACAGTTCCTCATCTCACATGGAGTCAAAGTTAATTAGACAAGAACAGAAAGCTATTATTCAACATGGTAAAATGAATCAATCCAAAACGAGACAGTCACAACCCCTATTTATGAGAACATACATAATAAAAATAAATGATTTATTTATAGAATTCTAAAGGATTAGTTCATCCAAAATCATTTTATTCTAAACCTGTACGACTGACTTTCTTCTGTAGGACATAAATGTTGATGGTAGAAATTTTGAATAATAATCTTTTCAATGCGATTGCAGTAAATAAGAACTCACAATAGTTCAAGACAATTGTTAGCAGGCTAAAAAAAACTAATGTGTTCTTGTTCTGTAGGTCCTGGTCTGGTTTACTGCTGTGGTATGAGTGTCTTTGTTGGATTTTCTCATCGGTTATGATTATCATCTTATGTGTAGTGCACACATGCTCAGAATATACAAGGAGGCTTAGGGCTCAAGGCAAACACCCCAAAGACATCTGATTGAAAAGCATGGTTGCAGCTTCATTACAAGTGTACATACATTGCATTCTTTTTAATTCATGTTGACTTCTTATCAAGTTACTTGCCATCACTGAAATGATATTCTTTATTCAAAAGGTGGACAAAAAAATTCAGCCCCAAACAGCTTCATTCTATTCAAACTTGATTTTGTAAATATTTTAGTTTTAGATGTGTCTATTTTTTCCTGAGAAATAAAAAAGAGATGTAAGGGAAACAGGTTAATTTAGCTCAAAAGGAATTTCATTATGATTCATAGGGAATTTGAACAGAATCTCCGTTCTACGGCTGAACACTCGTCGGCCTGTGATTCATTGAACGAGCCGTATAACATCAACTCTGCAATGGATACTAAAATCCAAAATATAGTGAAAACACTATTTATTACCACGATAAAAAGACTGTTTAAGACATTAACTTGTAAGTAAAAAACACAAGATACTTTTTTTCTCGATATGAATAAGAATTTATTGAATAAATGTAAGACATAAACTGGTAGACACATAGACACGCATTCACATTCACACAGGTTGCAGAAAGTGAGGAAAGAATGAGTTAAGAAGAGTGAATGTTTGATGTGATGTCTTGGGCATTGACTGAAGGATGGAGTGGAGTCATGTATGCTAGTTAAAGTCTTGAGATGGGACCGATGTCGGGGAACTTTCAACGTAATGGAAAAAGAATCTAGAGTAAAAATGAAGATGGCTTTTTTTTCCTTATGGTTTGTTAGAGGAATGGCTGGCATGCAAGCCAAGGAGCACTCAGAGAATGCAAAAAGCAGTGGCAAAAGTGATGGGGAAAAAGCTTGTCTATCTAATGCAAAAAGTTTTTAATGGCGGATCGCAAACTAAACCCTAGCATATAATGAAAGCATGCAAAGTGCATTTACTTTTGCATGACTTGTTCAATGATATGTGACTTAAGTTTAGTAATCCACCAGTTCTGCAAACACTCGGAAGCATACGTCAGAATCTACTTATCAAAGCGACTGGTTGACGCCCGGTGTTTGCGCTCGAGATCTGCATAAAGTTCAGAAATGCCCCACCTTTTCGACCCTCTCAGCCGCTCTCAGCGCTTTCTCCGTGCTTTCTCTGTGCCGCTTTCAATCCCATGCACCTCGCAAGCATTTAAACTCAGCTTCCATAGGAATGAATTGAAAACAGCCGCTCCGCTCTTCTCGCTACGCGCCAGCGGAAACACACCGTAATGGTGTATTTCCACTACATGTACCAACATGTAGTATTTTAAATCGTTGTATGTAAGTATTGATTAAAAAAAAAAAAAAAACTTGCCATATGAGTGATTAGGACATGATAGTCAAATGTGTGGGTTACATACATACACGATAGGTAGTTATGCAATGGACTGATATTCATTTAAAAGTCCTTTAAAGCATCATTTTGGTGCATATATATGTAAAAGAGTCTGCATCATTTCTGTGAACGTGATGGTATGTTCTCTGGGCCAAAAGATCAAAAGGTCTAGAAGGAGCCTGACTTTGTCCTGGGTGGGGGAAACCACCCAACAAAGTCTCTACGAATGATTTTCGTCATGTGATGGTCATGATGTGCTGTATCTTTGACCATTAATCATGGGTTTCTTGCCCCAAAATTGACAATCTCCTTCCTGAATTATGTTTATCGATAATTGTGTATTATTTTGTGTTAATGTTGCAGGTTCTTTAAAGCTGTGAAGGAGTTGGTTGGTTAGGGTTACTTCAGGCTGGCTGGTGCCAGGGTATCATGGACAGATTTATGACATTGTCTGGTTATCCTGGGCCTCTTAGTGGAATTTGGCTCTTTGGGTTGTTTTAACACTTATAATCGAATATTCAGTTGCCTGATTCGCTTTGATACGCTACAGAGAAAAGAATTAAGTGTCCACTTTGTATATTGACAGACAATATCACATGCACACATTACAAATAGATCAACATTGATGCAATTATCATTTCAGGCATTTCTGGTGTCTTGTAAGAGGACAGAAATAACCGTACAAGTACTTGTAATTAAAATACATTACATTTCAAAATGCTTGTAATCAGATTACTTTTTTATGGATTACATGATTACAAAAACATTACAAACCTGGAAGACTTTGCACGTGTCGTTGTTTTCGTGTTTATTAATGTGCGCTTAATGCAGGGATTCCCAAACATTTTTGTCACCCCTTAATAATTAAGTATTTGCTTGAAATATCACTGAGGAAGTTAATATTTCAAATAATTTAACTTTGTTTGATAAAAAAGTAAAAAGCAGTCAAATTACATTACCTAATCTAGATTATGTTACGAACTAGTTTTCATCATGTAATCAGTGATCAGTAACAGACTACAATTTATAAGTAATCTATCCAGCTCTGATAATAACATATTAGTTCATTTAAAAAAATAATTTAACATATTTACTAAGTAGTTACGGACCATTAGCCTTATTGTTAGCTTCTAGACATACACTGAGTAAATATACAAACAGTTTGATGAATGTTAGTTTCATTTTTGCAAGTGTTGCTTCTATACATGTAAATTAGTAAAAACACCTGGGCCCTAACATGACTACATTTCACTATATACATTTCTGCAGACAAAGCCAAATTAATATAGGGCCATGTGCGCTGCTTGTACACTTCTCATGTAGGCCTGAACTGTTTTCTGTGAGTAACAAATCAAAGACTCACATTCTTGTTGCAAATCCTGTTCAAACTTCCTTATATTCAACACTGAATAAACTGCTTTGTGTGGCTTTTGGTCTATGTGCGTCATCTAAATGCTAGTGTAAAAAATTAACCTTCATCAGATATACAGATTTAGGATGTACATTTACAGTCTCTTTGTCTTCCGGCAATACTGTACGAAAATATTAATGACACATAAACAGGGTTTGCCAGATCTCACTAGAAAAGCAAACCTGTGTTAAGACACAAGGTTTTGGTTTTTCCAGGACAGACACAGGTGTGAAGAGCATGCTCAATTTTTCCCCCTACACCCCATGACGCATTCAGTGAGTTATGGGAGTAAATTCCACATAAGTCTAAACAATCAGATACGGCCAATTAAGTTGTTTAATGGTTATCTCTAATAATACCACATAAGCATTTACAAAAACCTTGTAGAGAGTCCTTAAAAGTGGTCTTGAAACTGATATACTTGTGATATCTCCATCCTGATAGATAAAAATACAGAATGATGGGAAACTTACAGCTCATTCGGTCAATCTGACCGATGAGGATTATTTGTAGCGCACCCTTTTAAATATAAAATTGTGTATTTAGATCTATTTGAGTGACATTTGGCAAAACCAGAAGTGCCACCCATATCTCTGTTCCTTCAGAGAGCGGTGGATTACATATTTCCGTTCTGAGAATTGTATAGTGCTGTAATATAATATTAGGAAAGAGCACTTTGTGAGTTGATTCACTGAACAAACTGTACACAAGTCCATAGCCTAGTAGAGCAATGTCGATACTAGTAACTAATAATGCTTTGCAAGCAGAAGAGTTTTAACTTGAAGCTTGATTATCTTAATCAGGGTCAGAGCATGCTGTTACTGTACACAGAAATAACTGAAATCTTCACTGGTACACTCACATGACTTCCATTTGCTTTCGATCATAAAAAAGGATTCTGTAATAGTTGCATATGAGTCTCTCAGTTATCCTCAGTGTGAAAAGATGGATCTCAAAGTCATTGTTGAAAAGGGTTCCAATATACAAAAATGCTGAAAAACCAAAGAGTTTGTGGGACCTGAAAGATTTTTCAGAAGAACTGTGGGCAGTTTAACTGTTCAGGACAAATAAGGGGCTCATGAACAACTATTACTAAACAAACAAACAAAAAAAACACAGCTGTGGATCAACACAGTATTAAAAATCTAGTGTATGTAAACATTTGAACAGGGTCATTTTTGTCAATTCAACTATTGTTTTCTCTTGTGGACTATATCAATGTTTTTTTTAATGTGAAATCTCTTCAGGTCAGTACTAAAAAAATAACATGCATTTTGTATGATCTCACTTATTTTGGTAAATGAATTAACATTTTGCAGATTCTGCAAAGTGTATGTAAACTTTTGACTTCAGCTGTAGGAAGGCCCGCAACAATATCTTAAGGCTGTTGATTGGTGCCCTTGTAGTGCTTTCAGGAGAGATTTAATCATGACCTTAACCAGCAGATGTGTTTTTGTCCCCAGTTTCTAAACATTTATGTAACCTTAATACATTTTGCAATGGTAACAGAGATAAAACTGTATGAAAGCAACTTCAGCATATGATTTGCTAATGTTTTGTGTTTTATTTCCACAGCACAGTGAAGGATCTAACGATCATCAAATGCAAACTGTGTGTGTTTTGCCTTGAGGGCAACCATACATTTGTGTTGTGTTTTGCTTTCTTTTTATATATTCTAAATGTATTCTTTCTTCATTTATTTACAAAAAAACTGAAGGGGTTAAACAGGTTTCTTTAAAATGTTGAAAAAGTTCTTAAAGATATTTGTCAGAATAAACAGACACTAATGTAATTGCTGTGAAGGTACAGAGAATCTGGGCAAAAAAAGGGACACGTTTGAACAAAAGCTTGAGGATGTTTGTTTTTGCATGTGGGAAGCACATCACTAACAGTAGGGTAAATAACTCTGAAATTCTTAAATTGAATGGGTTTATATGTGATTCAGACACTAATCTCACTGTTAAATTATTATTATGATATCTGCGAAGATATAGCATGAGCAGAGAGTGCTAGCCTCAAAGCCAGTGTGAATCTTGATTTGCAGTCTAAAAGCCTCCAAGGAAACCTTGAGTGATTATATACATATTTATAGCCTATATTTATATCTGTTAATAGTTTTATCAGCTTGAAAGACAACAGCTGAGTGAGAAATTATCTTGTCTCAGACTCTGAGAAAGAGTGATTTCATCAGGTTATTTTTCAGTTCAGTGACATGTGAAACTGGTCATTTCTGAGATTTCTAGGTCAACAATGGTTTTAATAACTGATGTTGCTAATGGGCTTTGGTCAATGCTACTAGCTATTTTTTGGGTTTAACAACGTAACCGCTATTTCACCGGTCTTTTGGCATATTTTCAGTCACATCTAGCTGTGAGATGCTGGGACACATCTAATTTCTGGAACTATTCAATGCTGAGATTCTTTTGAGGATGTAACTACAGGTGTAGTTGGATTAAGTTTTGCAGATGAGCTGCAGTGTTAAACAGTTTTCTTCAATTTGTTAAGTTCAGGGCTCAATGACTGAACTTCTGAGGCTGGAATAGTTTTTGAGGAATTGACAAGAGTAGCATTTGCACTACATATATCAGATACAATGGTAGAGATTTTGCATTGGTTACATGACGTATGCTAATCCAAGAATGGGAAAAGCAGAATAACTATGAGAGGGGTATTAGTCTCCGCAACTCATACCATGACTCAAGGCCTTTGCCTTGTTTTATACAGTTCAGACAGTCTTTTGGCTTTGCAAAGCGAGTCTTTGTAATGTTTGATGTTAACTATTTGCTGTCTACACTTTGTAAATGCATTGCGTTGCATTATTGACTAATGAGCGGCAGGATGTGTGACAAGTGGTGCACGATGCTAAAATTGCCAAACATCATTTTTGGGAAATCTAGTTTGTTTCATCTGAACTAATTGCAGATGGTCAAGATGGTGCAGAGCTCTTTAAGAATTTTTTTAAGGGTAGAAAACATTTAGACAATTTGGAACTTCAAATTCAAATTTGATTTTCTGTGCTGTTCATCTTTTGTGAACAATGGGGAATGTAAGGCAGGTTGAGCAGTAACTACAGACTAAAAGTTACTCTCAGTGACAGTTAATTTGGTTGCTCAAAATGTGAGTTGGCAAATGACAAAACAGCTGAAATGCTGAAATCTACATAGACTCCCGTTGTGCCTTTGGGTGTTGTGTATGACTTTGGAGCCGGTTGGCAGCAGAGTGGATTCTCACTAAGAGGTGAGACGGATGACCCTCGCTGACCAGGCAGCTGCGGTTGCCGCCACACGAACGGCAGAAATCTTCACTGCTCAGGCATGTCATCTGCGCACTGAAACACCTCACTCACAGCTCACAGATAAAGCCAAGACGCAAATCTGTGGATTTGATTGTTTCTAAATTATCAGATGGATATTAGGCTCTGAACCTTGCTTCCTTTTCTGGTCACACCAGATACACAGTGTGTGTCCGTCACTTAGGTGTTTTTAATTTGTTCATGTTTAAACAATATGGGCGAGGGGATTGTTAGGAAACATGCGGAAGATGTTAACGGATGCGTGACATCAAAAGCACAATTTGGCAACGCTATTCTATTTAGCTGGGAAAACCTGCACCCTCAGGGCTGTTTTGTGAATTTGTGATTTTATGACTCTTTATAAAATGCCAGAGTTACTGGGATGTTTTGGTTATAGTTGGCAAAAATTTCACTATCAGTAGGTACTGCTGTCTTTATGGCTAAATATTTGATGCAGAACTCCTCCAGAGTGGGGTGGACATAGAATTCTAGTAAGTTTATCATTAGCAACCCCTTCAGATCCAAATTATGTAGAATTATTAGCCAAAATTAAATGGATAGATATTAGACACTGTGAATTTCCTTATTAATTTTGAATGAGACCCGGCGAAAAGCTGTAGGAAGGAGTCATGGGGAAGAACCTTGTCTTTTAGTGACTTGGGGGCCAACCTCATGATGAAGATATGGCGGGTGGGGGGCTATGATGATTAGCTTTCACCGGACTACAGTTTAGTCGCCAACCAGTCTCTATGTTCTCTGTTAATCTATAGAGGTTATAATGGAGTCAAAATAATTCCAACAAATTTTAAGCAGTCTTGTTTTTCAAAAAGAACAGTCTCTGTTTTTCGTTCTCTCGTTTTTGTGTTTTCACAGATCACTGTCAGTGACCTTCCAGAAATTCGCTGAGAGGTTCGAGCCTTATCATAAGGGGGATAGTTTGTGTCGACAAACAATGGCAAACAGAATAACAGAAACTTCAGGGAACGTCAGAGAGAGAGACGGAACTTCGCAATCTTCAAACTCAAGAGACACCACAGAGACGCTTCAAGAGCAGACTACCGAGACTCCTGAGACATTTCATGAATAGAGGCATTCTGAGCTACGAAAGATTTTTATATTGTTTATAACACATATACATGGGTATTTTTAAGTCATATATTTCTCATACAGAGTCAGTCAGGCTAATTCATGAGTGGTTTATTATCATCATGCTGCAAGATATGGTCAAACATGACATGATGTGATTTAATCATTTGTCCATGACTAGAAGGTCATAGTGATATAATTTTGGTTAAATCTCAAAAGACAAGAATTTTTCCTCCGTTCTCTCTCAATAGTGGAATTTCAATGCACATGTATTACCATTATCTGATTTGTTTTTGAATGGTTAAAATTGGTACCCTCCAATTAACAATTCTAGTTTCAAATTGATAAACCTGACAGGCAACTTGAGTAAATACTCGGGCACAGATGCTGAGCTCAAAAGATGCTAAATATGACAAATGACCAAAGGTGGTAAAAGCTGGGAAAAGGTAAAAGCACATGGAATTAGAATTGGTAAAGAATATGTTTTTCACAATGAGTTTTCAGAAATTCTAATTGGTTTGGTTCGGATCAATATTGGGACACTTTTAAAAGCTTTAGTCACAATTTCAAGAGTGTCAATCATCTTACTCTTATACATTTCCATAAGAGTGTTGATTTGTAAGATTACAGTTTACTGTTGTACGACAACAGTCAGAGACACAATCTCCCTTAACCGACGCTGGTATGCGGTATGACAGAAGTGACCTGTTCTTTTGAACATGTAGAAAGGAAGAGTATGGCCTGATCACCCAAACTTTTAAATGTATGTTTTTGATAAAGATTATGAAAGTTTGCTTGCAATAATCATTTTATGTTGTCATATATGATTAAGAGGGGGGAATGAAGGATCTGACAATCCTCAAATGCAAACTTGTGTGTGTTTTGCCTTGAGGGTAACCATACATTTGTGTTTTGTTTTGCTTTCTTTTTATATATTCTTCGTTTACTATTATTAATCATTTAATCATTTTATTATTCCATTTAATCATATAATCATTTATAATAATAATTATAGTCATTTATATATTCATTTTATTGATTAGTCATTTATATTATATTATAGTTGTTTTTTATATATTTTTTCCATTGTTGTTTAGTCTTATGACTGTGTAGCTTCAAGGGCTGTTTGTCTTCATAAATAAGAGATACAAGGGAATGTTTATAGAAACTCAAGGTTTATGGGATGTTGTTGTGAATCAGTTTGGTATAACAAAACTTGTTGGATTTGTGTTCTTCAGACAAAGTCTGAGCATTGAGACATACGCAACTAAGACTATTCAATAAACTCTGCTCCTTTTTACCATCATACTTCGTCTCCTGCTTTTGCTCTTCACTTTCATTGGCTTTTTCCTCAGTCAACTTCTTGGCTGATAGAAGACTGTTAATAGTGTTTTGGGTATTTTTGGGTACCAGACAAGACCTCCTGTTAACAGGGTTTGGGTATTAGACCTCTCTGCTGACGAGTTGTTCTGATACTGAACAAACTGATATTTTCTGACGGGATCTGGCGTCCGGGGCTGGATCTTAATTGTCTAGGCATGGAGACAGCGATCTAACAACAGTCATCTTTTGGAGCAAGAAATGTCATTGTAACAGCAGACCATCTCTTGACCCAAAGTTTTGCAGATGGAGTCACTGTAACAATTCAGTGTATGGTTGGATATAAGCCAGTTGACTCAAAAGCATCTAAATCGGTTACCTGTAAGGGAAACCAGTGGACTAATCTGGATTTCAGTTGCACAAGTATGTACTGTGATATGCTAAGTACACTACATTTGTAAATTGTAAAATGCATTTAAACATTGTTTTTTAAAAAGTCTCATTTAGATATGTGAAAAGATGTTGGGTGTACGTCAATAAGTTATTAAAGAGCTTAACAATCCTTAAGTCAGTGGTTCTCAATCCTGGTCCTGGGGGCCCCCTGCTCTGCACATTTTGCATGTCTCCCTTATTTAACACACCTGATTGAGATCATAAACTCATTAGGAGAGAGATCCATGAACTGAACTAATGAGCTGATGATCTCAATCAGGTGTGTTAAATAAGGGAGACATGCAAAATGTGCGGAGCAGGGGGCCCCCAGGACCAGGATTGAGAACCACTGCCTTAAGTAGTTCATAGTGATTTTGCCACTGACAACAGGAAGCTTTACAGTATTGCATATTTCCTCTTTAAATAAGCAACAATAAAGATTATTTTTCATTATTTTTAACAGCATTTGAGGAGCACCAATTCTAAAAAAGTCAGTATTTCTTGTACATTACAGAGAAATCGTGTGGCGCTCTTCCAGATATCCCGCATGGGAGATATGAAATGAGTGGAAATTTATTTGGCGACACAGCTAAACCAGTTTGTGACACAGGGTAAGTGAAACGAGTTTCTATACGCTGTTTGAAGTGTGTTATAAACCATGTGGAATTTAGATTATGTTTTGTATTTGAGTATTTGGTAAGAGGAGAATCATTGCTTTCAGATACGTGTTGGCAGGTCAGGAAACAACAAGGCTATATGCCGAGAACAGGGATGGGATGGCCGAGATGCTTTCTGTGAATGTATGTCAGTTCTTACATTTGAATGAAAACTAACATTGAAGAGCTCAAAACCATTCCTAATTTGTACTGAAAGATTTTTTTTGTGTTCTGGAAATAAATACCTATTCACCTGATATGTTTTTCTCTTCAGTGGTGACATGTTCACCACCTCCAGCCATTGAAAATGGGCAACTTGTAGATGTGCCTTTTGACTTTTATGATTATTCACAAGCAGTCAGCTATAGATGTAACGAAGGATTTAGTCTTATAGGACAATCAACAATTCATTGTTTTGAAGATGGAACCTTTACACCAAATCCGCCAACATGTTTTGGTAAGTTATGGTTAAATGCCAGTCAACTCACTTGTGAGTTTCTTTTTGATAATAAATAAAAGATTTCATGATCAGTACTGTTCTTTTACATAAACGTTTTTTCTTTTCTTTTTTTCCCAGATGGGTGTCCAGCACCTAGAATTCCTAATGCAAAAAGAATCGGTGGAAGATCACCCCCGTACAAAATGAATCACTTTATTAAAAACAAATGTGACGATGGCTATACAATGAAAGGAGAAGCTTATATTGTGTGTAAAGAAAATGGATGGAGCCCTGAACCACCACAATGCATTGGTAAGACTGAAATGATTTCTTTTATCACTGTGTGACTGTGTTCTTTTTGAAAGAACTAGCAGCATTAGAAATTTTTTCTGCCCATAGAAATTTTGTACTATATTCCAAGTCTTGACGGACTGTGAATATAAGTGCAACACTTTAGAGTGTGAAGGGGTGTTTGATTAGGGTTGGAACTAAACTCTGCAGGAAGGTCTATCTCCAGGAACAGGGTTGGGCACCCCTGCTGTAGGGTGTCCGATTTATCATTTTAGCTTTCAAAAGCCTGCTCACAAGCTCCCCATTTGTGGCTGCTGTGCTCTTTAAAACAGTTCTGCTGAGCCCACACTGAAGTGAGCATTACAGCAGATTTCTACCTGACAGTCAAACAGCACTTTGTCACAAAAGCATGGACTCCACAGGACGACCACAAGGGTTTATGGTGACATTTGGGTGCTTCGTTTCTGTTGTATCACACCACAGACTTGCTCCATCTTGTGTTTCAGTTATGGATTGCAGTGAAAATGACCTCAGAGGACTTTCAGTAATAAAGGGACCCAAAAATGAAAATTCTGTCATTAATTACTTACCCTAATGTCTTTCCCAAGGTTTTAACCCATAATACATTGGGGCTTCATAACATCATGGTTGATGTTTCAGTAAAACTTTGTCAAACATGAAACTAGTGAAAATTAAAATTAAATGAAAATATTCGATTGCTGTATTAAATTTATACCTGCTCACGTCACATATTGGGGCGAATGGAGGATGAGGGTGTATCTGTGTCACAGACAGGAGCTGTTGCGTCAGGTGTAAACAGCAATATAGCCATTGCTACCTTTAATGTAGCTCCAGCTGCACGACCACTTTTTATGCCTGAAACATTTACTGGGGTGGGACATGAATGGTCTGATTGGGCAGAACAATTTGAGATGGCTGCCCAGGTAAATGGATGGAATGATGTTTTCAAGTTAAAGTTTATGTCTTTACTGTTTGCTGGAAGAGCTAGATATTTATGGTGGACTTCCCAGTGATGCGAAATCTAACTATGTGCTTCTTAAAGAGGCAATGGCCAAATGTTTAGAACCTTGCGAGAGTATATAGAGTGAGCTTATCTTCCCGACGTAGGCCCCCTAATGAGACTGCATGAGAGTTTGGAAATGCACTAAGACGTTTAATTTATAAGGCTTATCCTTCAGCTGATGCTGCTACCCAAGATTTATTGGCAGGGGATCATTTTGTTGCACATGTAGGCAGTGGTGATATGCGTATATATCTTCGCAGTGCAAAACCTGCCACGTTAGAAAGTGCAATTAATTTAGCCTCTGAATTAGAGCTCATTCGAAATTTAGAACATGCACATGGTTCAGATTTTAAAGTGCGCTGTCTAACAACTAAAGAGGTGCCTGTAGACAATAGAGTTGAGGTATTGCTGGGCATAGTGGAAGAGTTACGTCAGGAGGTTAAGGCGTTACAAGTGACTGTAAAAGAGATGCAGGGGAAAACCATGCCAGCTCCTGTATGAACACCACCCTCGGCCAGTTTTTCAGAGCCACAGCTTTGGTCCCGGACAGAAGCATGCTGGGAGTGTGGGTGCACTAGGCACCTGTGCAGAAATTGTCCTTATTTGCAGGGAAAATAGAGGGGGCAGGCACAGTAGGCCAAATGCCTGCCCCCATGTCAATGTCCAACAATTTGGCCTCAGTCTCGGCATCAGGCGCTGGAGTTTTTCTGACAGGTAAAGTAGGGGGACAGGAAACGCATGTATTGATTGATGCGGGGGCCCAGGTTTCTATTGGTCCCAAGCAATTTTGGTTAGATGTGACTAACGGGGGGTCAACATTAGAGGGATATTGAGGTAGAGTAGCTCCCTGGTGAAAAAACCTGCATATGCTGGTAGGTATGTTTTGATGCTGGAATGCTGGTTAGGTAGGTTTTGATGCTGGTTTAAGCTGGTCCTTTGCTGGTTCATGCTGGTCCTTGACCAGCAACATGGTGGGGAAATGCTAATTTTGGGTCGTTGGCAGACTGTGTGTCAATTTGATTCATTAGCTATAATTGTTTACTTTTTGGTGGCTGATGTTACCCCCCAAGAAGTGTTGTTGGGGACTGATTTTCTTTCTAAGTATGGGGCAGTTATTGATTTGAGCGACAAATGTTGCCAATTGATGGGTAAGAAGCTTCCCCTGTTTAGTGAAGTTGATAGTGCTCAACTTAAAATTGCAAAGCTGATGTAATGATTCCACCTCGTTCTGAAGTAATTGTACCAGGTAAATTAGAAGGACTTTTCCCACCACATTATGAGGGTATGTTAGAGCCTTCGTCTATTATGCTTCCTACTTGTGATGTTTTGGTGGCCAGAGTAGTTTGTAAGGTAGAAGGAGGGGTAGTGCCAGTGCGGGTCATCAATGTGACTGAAAATAATTGTGTGTTGAAGCAAAATATGAAGGTTGGGACTTTTTTTTCAGATGTGGAGGTAGAAGATGGTTCATCGGTCTCAGAGATGAGTGATTCAATTATGTCATCTCCTTTGACTGTGGATTATTTAGTGTCACATTTAGGGTTAAAGGATCGGGGGTTTGATCTTAACCAGATGCGGGCAACTGAGGAGTTATTGCAGCGGAATGCCTCTGTATTTAGTAAAGGGGATACTGATTTAGGGAGGACTCACCTTGCTTTGCATAAGATGGATACCGGGTCAGCAGAGCCGGTTAAATTGCCCCCTCGTCGTGTGCCTTTGCACCTCCAGCAGGAGGTTGCGGAGCATATAAAACAGATGCAAGATAATGGCATTATTCGTCCATCCTGTGGCCTATGGGCAGCACGTGTGGTTTTGGTTAGAAAGAAAGATGGTAGTCTTCATTTTTGCGTAGATTATCGTAAACGTTATTGATGTTACCAAGAAGGATGCATCCCCGCTTCCTAGGGCTGTCAACAATTAATCGCGATTAATCGCATACAAAATAAAAGTTTAAGTTTGCCTAATATATGTGTATGTACTGTGTGTAATTATGTATATATAAATACACACAAATTAATGTGTATATATATGAGAAATATGTTATTAATATACAAAATAATTTTATTTATATATAATATAAAATTATAAAAATTATAATAAATATATATGCTTGAAAATATTTCTTAAATATATACATGAATATGTTTGTATTTATATATACATAGTAATTATACACAGTACACACACACATATTAGGCAAACTCAAACTTTTATTTTGTATGCGATTAGTCGCGATTAATCGTTGACAGCCCTACCGCTTCCTAGGATCGATGATGCATTGGATAGTTTAACCAATGTTTGCTGGTTTTCCACATTAGATTTAGCGAGTGGCTACTGGCAGGTGGAGGTTGATCCTCAGGACTGACCTAAAACTGCATTCATCACTCGTCAAGGTTTATTTGAATTTTTGGGCTATGTAACTCACCAAGTACGTTTCAACGTTTAATGGATGTTGTTTTGGCGGATCTGCAGTGGACTACTTGTTTAGTCTATTTGGATGATATTATTGTTTTTGGGCGAACTTTTCAGGAACATCATCAAAGATTGGATGAGGTTCTTCTTAAACTTCATAAGGCTAATCTTAAGGTTAAACCTTCTAAGTGTACACTTTTTGCTTCTCAAGTGCAATATTTGGGCCATATTATCTCTGCGGAGGGAGTGATGGCTGATCCCTCAAAGGTGGAGGCTGTACGTAGTTGGCCGACCCCTAGAGGTCAAACTACAAAGGTGAGAAGTTTTTTGGGTTTAGCTTCTTATTATAGGAGGTTTATTAAAGGGTTTGCAGAGATTGCTCGTCCCTTACATCAGCTTACAGAGAAAGGGAGGAAATTTTGTTGTGGGAAAGAATGTGAGGGGGCCTTTCAGCAGTTAAAAGTCAGTCTCACTGTAGAGCTGCACAATTAATCGTTAAAAGATCGCGATCTCGATTCGACCCCCCACACGATGTCAATCCAGCATTTATACGATTCAGCCAATTATATCGAGCATAACTCGTTTACGAGCATAACTCGTTTGATCTCGAGATAACACGCAATCACTCACAGCGTTCGTGATGACGCCTGACGTCACATGCGGTTTTGCGCGGGCAGCAGACAGATGTGCTTGTTACCTGCACCAGAACAGTGGATGCGAGTCATGCGGCATTCGAGTTAGAAACAAACAGAAACTAAACAGAGAAGAATAAGTGAGGCAGAGCAATGTGCAAGTAAGTCTGTTAACAACCCCGACATTTTAGTACCTAAAAAAGAATCTTATTCCGAAGTGTAGGTTTACTTCGGTTTCAAACCAGTCAATTCACCAGTCACGTCAATTCAAGCAACATTATTCAATGCAACACCATACCCAACAACCTCCCCCAGACATAAAGAAATAACGGACACAATCGCGTTTCACCTGGCTAAAGATATGAGATCCCGTGACCACTGTTGCAAAAGACGGGTTTAAAAAACTCATCCTTGTCCTCTCGTAATTATTTTCCACACGTTGCAATCCCTGCTCTGTACAACAAATGTTGTGAAACAGTTGAGACGGAATTGCGAGACTTAAACAATTTTGCAGCAACTTCAGATTTATGGACCAGCAGAGCAATGGAACCATACATGAGCATGACGATCCATTTCATAACTGATGATTTTGAGATGAAAAGTCTTTAAATCTTTAAATCGCTTTACTCTGACATAATACCTTTGCATGTTTATTTTTTTAATGTTTAATGGTGATTTTTTTTTCTTTATATTATTACATTATTTTTCATTACATTTCTTAATTAAAGAGAAATGTTCTTTTAAATTAAAACATTTAAAGCTAAGAGTATTATGTCTTATTTTACTGCTATTTTACTGCTGTTTGATAACCTAACTTTCAGGGGTAAATCTTTAAAATAACAAAATTCTCCAGAATCGTGAGA
This sequence comes from Labeo catla, assembly GCA_012976165.1. Lineage (NCBI taxonomy): Eukaryota > Metazoa > Chordata > Actinopteri > Cypriniformes > Cyprinidae > Labeo > Labeo catla. Next base: position 93,765 of record VONZ01000407.1, on the reverse strand, counting down.
GAATCGTTATCTTTATTCTAAGCAAAAAAATCGTGATTCTCATTTTATCCAGAATCGTGCAGCTCTGCTATCCAGATCCAAAAAAATCATTCATCCTAGATACTGATGCTAGTGATGTCGGGATAGGGGCTTTATTGTCCCAGGAGGAAGGGGGATTGGAGCAAGTTGTAGCATATGCTAGCAGGGCTCTGACAAAGCAGGAACGGAAGTATGCCACCACAAAAAAGGAGCTTCTGAGTATGGTGACCTTTACCAAACATTTCAAACATTATTTTCTGGGGAGGGAGTTTTTGTTGAGGACTGATCATAACTCTTTGCGCTGGCTGCATGACTTTAATGGGTTAGAAGGGCAGTTAGCACGATGGGTAGAGCAGCTGGCAAATTTTTAGTATAAAATCATTCACAGACCAGGGAAGCAGCATGCTAATGCTGACGCTTTGTCTAGGCTTCCCGGAGTAGAGGATGGGAATTCTAGCGAGTGGGGTAGTATCTCCACTAAGCCCAGTGAACCGGCTGCAGTATGGGTTATGAGGAAGACTGATGTAATGGAGGGACCCCTGGGAGATGTGTGGGAAAGTGAAGATGATTTAGTTGAGGCTCAACACGGGGATCCTGATATTCAGTTGCTTATTCAGTTGAAGCATGGACCAGGAGATAGGTGTAGGGAGGAACAGTTAAACCCGGCACTTGTTAAGTATTTGCCAGTATGGGATCAATTGCAGGTTCAAAATCAGTGGTTGGTGAGGCTACCTCCATCTAATACTGATGCTGCTTTAGCTGCACAGGTGGTCCTCCCTAAGAAGCTGATGCCTGGCTGATGCCACTGGGGGACATTTAGGTATTCAGAAGCTACAAGCTAAGGTGAAGGATCGCTTCTATTGGCCAGGGTGGTTTGGGGATGTAAAAAAATGGTATAGGGAGTGTTATGACTGTGCATCTCGTAAGGCTGCAGGCAAAGCTCCTTGTGCTCCACTCCAGATGTCTGTAGCATCTTGCCCATATGAGCGGGTGGCGTTGGATATACTGGGTCCATTACCAGAGACTGTTAATAATAATAGATATATTTTAGTGATTGGCGATTATTTTTCGAAATGGACGGAAGCATTCCCCCTCCCTAATCAGGAGGCACAGTCTGGAATCAGTAAAAAGACACAAGGAGCAGGCTTCTAGTCGACAGAAGACATTTGCTGATTTTCGGGCAAATTTCCACTATTATACAAGTGTTGAATTGGTCTGGATACGAAATAAAGCTCGGAAACGGGGTCAAGTCAAGTCAAGTCACCTTTATTTATATACCGCCTTTAACAAGACAGAATTGTGACAAGGCGGCTGTACAGTATTAAATAGGAAACAGTACATCAACAATGCCAAAGGCAACAGTAAACACTCACATTTTAGGTAAAGGTAGTTAATCAAAAATAATAAAATAAAATGCAATATTGTGTTAAGAGAAAGTGTCCCCAACTAAGCAAGCCAGAGGCGACAGCGGCAAGGAACCAAAACTCCATCGGTGACAAATGGAGAAAAAAACCTTGGGAGAAACCAGGCTCAGTCGGGGGGCCAGTTCTCCTCTGGCCAAAAGTTCCCGTGGTCTTGTGCCGACAGCGGTCTAGGTGATGTGGTCTTCACTGTGGATCCGTCTCTGGGGCTCATCTAGTTGATGTGGACTCCGCTGACATTCAGGGCTGTAGAGGTCGTCTCTAGGTGCTGATCCACCATCTGGGCTGGGTTCGGACTGGATCCGGAGGACTGCAGTGACCATCTGATCTGGATACGGACTGGATCTGGTGGTTAATGTGACCTCGGAATAAGAGAGAAACAGACTAATATTAGCGTAGATGCCATTCTTCTGACGATGCACTGAGTACATCGGGTGTTATGGGAAGTGTTCCCGGTTCCGGTTGACCTAATTAGTGCAGCCTAACAATCCTTTAACGGATTTGAATTATAGGAATATGTTGATTTGTTATGTGTAAGCAAGGTTAAAGAGATGGGTCTTTAATCTAGATTTAAACTGACAGAGTGTGTCTGCGTCCCGAACATTGTAGGGTAGATTGTTCCAGAGTTTGGGCGCTAGATAAGAAAATGATCTCCCGCCCGCGGTTGATTTTGATATTCTCGGTATTATCAAGTTGCCAGAGTTTTGAGAACGCAGCGGACGTGAGGGACTATAATGTGATAAGAGCTCGCTCAGGTACTGAGGAGCTAAACCATTCAGGGCTTTGTAAGTAATTAGCAAGATTTTAAAATCTATACGATGTTTAATAGGGAGCCAGTGCAGTGTAGACAGAACCGGGCTAATATGATCATACTTTTTGGTTCTAGTAAGAACTCTAGCTGCTGCATTTTGGACCAGCTGGAGTTTGTTTATTAAGCGAGCAGAACAACCACCCAATAAAGCATTACAGTAATCTAACCGTGAGGTCATAAATGCATGAATTAATGTTTCAGCATTTGACATTGAGAGCATAGGTCGTAGCATAGGGTGTGTGCCCGAAGTTGCAGAGATGCTTTAAGGGGCCCTTTAGAATTGTAGAAAGGGTGTCTGATGTGCTCTATAGAGTGCAGCCAGTAAGGGGGGGAGGTTCTGAAAGTATTGTGCATTTTAACTGAAGCCTTATGTTGCTTGTTCTGATTTAGAGCCTGTGGAGGAGAATGTCCGATCTCCTACTGAGGGCCAGACTATCAAGCAATATCTCAAGGTCTGGCAGCCTACAAAAGAGGGACACGAGCCTGCATGGGGGTATCATCGACCCACTGCTCCAGAGGCTGCTCAGATGGGAGGGATGTCGGCTGTATCTAGTACATAGGAAAGGAATCAGACATCAGAATCTGTGATGGGAGGTGATGTGGATTCAGGGCCTTCCAGTGGACTGTTACCTTCTGTTCCTGTAGAGAATGGACCTGGTGATGTGGCGCAGGAGAGTGGGGAGCCAAGGATGGCAGTTGGAAACTCTGTTTCAGAGCCATGCCCACAAAGGAGCCAGCCTGTTCGCTCTCGGAGACCACCAGTGTGGTCTAAGGATTATAACTGGATGTGACTCAAGGACGAGTCTTTTCTTGTGGAGGAGAGGGGATAGTGTAATGAATGCTAAGGACTTTGTTTTGTTGGCTTTAGATAATTGGGGTGGGGTGGAGTAGGAGTGCTGGCCGCGTGCTCTATGAGTGTTTGCACAGATCGAATTGAGTAAAAAGGACTCATTTACATCTATGATAAGTGCGCTCTCTGGCAGTGACGAACTGTGTGATTACACGTCTGTGTGATTATTTGATGTTTAAATGGACTGAACTGAGTAAAGTGGACTCATCGGCACCTCTGCTAATTGTGGTTCGCTGACAGTAAAGATGAGCACGGGACTCCCGCGTTGATGTGGACTCAGCACGACGGATTTCTTTCCCGAGACCCCAGGGTGGGGTCCTGTTTCATGGAGACGGGGAAGTGTTTTGCATTTTAATCAATTTCTGTGTTGTACATTGTGGGTATGAGTGTGTATGTCTTTGTGAATGAGTGTGTGTTTTAAAGTTTATATGAACATGATTACTTTGTATGTGCTGAGCTAGGGGGAAACTGAGTCGATCTTTCTATCACTTGAAATGATATGTGTGAACACGATTTTTTAGCATGAAGTGTGGGGCTGGTTTAATCACTGGAGTGTAGTGAAGTGCAGTGCTGATTGTCACCTGGTTATCAGTTTGCGCTAGCAAAGGCCTACAGGTTAATGTTTGATGAACTTATTTAAATGTTATTTATATATAGTTCTCTTTTTCTGAATAACATTGTTAATAAAGTAAGCTGTTTTTCTATCAAGCTCTTTGGCGTTGATGCACCTTTTTGTCCTCCATAAATGTCTGTTTGAACCTCTTAGTAAAATTGGAGGTTCACTACAATACATTTGTAACAGTATTTATTATTTTTGTTAATGTTAGTTATTTTAAATTGTTTCCTGTGAAACTATAAAATATAGTGTCAGGGTCGTGTGCTGGAGTGATCCAAAGAGATGCCAGGAAAACAGGAATATAAATGAAAACACTTTATTAAAGAAAACCAAAACAAAATCCAGATAAACAAACAGGAATCCAGGGAACAGAGAAATACAGGAAGTAACAACATCGACGGACAATGGGAGTGAGCAGACACAAACTATAAATACACAGAAACAGGGGAGTGGCTACAAACGAGCAAACGAGGGGAAGTACAAATATGGGCAAGACTAAACCAAACTAATACAAAACCAAAGGGGGAAACAAGGACTAAACCAAATGTACTAGAAACAGAGGGGGAAAAACACTAGGAAAACAAGACAGAACAGAACACAATCCTGACATAGGTGCTGCCTAAGTCACATTATAAATTAAAAACAAACAGCTAGAATAATTACATCTGGTATTTCAGCACAAAACTGTATTCATTTGAACACTTCTCTAGCATACAGTAACGTTACTGTTTAATCTTCCAAATAAATTTGGAAATTGTTCGACTAAACTAGCCTGTTCTAACGTTATCACCTCAAATTAAATTGAGAAACGTATCTTTTAAGTGAATTTTATGTAAAATGTTGTTATTTTAATAAACCCAGTTATATACAAATATTACTACCTTAGCCAATTCCATTAGCCAAATATTATAAATCTCCAAATACTGCACACTACTACTACCGTAAAAATATGTGTTATCATGTGACACGAAAAATTACACGATTACACAAAGTCTCGGATCTCTGGAACTCCATCCTATTTTTAACTTTTAGACTAGGCCAACATGAACTTTTACCTCATGTAGTTTATTTATATGATCATTCATTACATCATATTACCTCTGTCATTGTCCCGGTTTTCCTCTTCGTCTCTTCTTTTTTTTTCTTTCCTGGGCACCATAGAGCTTCGGTCTTTTTGACATATTGATATTTATTAGTGAAGTGAACATCTAACACAATCAGGTGACTGATGTAGGCTATGTGAAAGTGTGGCTGTGCGGGGGAAAATTGATTATGCTCAATAAAATTATGTTTTTGTCGGACGATCACTTTTTTGTAATATTTTAAATTCATTGTATTTAAGTATTGGTAAAAAAACTTGCCATATGAGTGATTAGGACACGATAGTCAAATGTGTGGGTTACATACAGTGCCCTCCACTAATATTGGCACCCTTGGTAAATATGAGCAAAGACGGCTATGAAAATAAATCTGCTTTGTTTATCTTTATGATCTTACATTCAAAAAATTCACAAAATGCTAACCTTTCATTGAAGTAAAACAATTAAAAGTGGGGGGAAACTTACGTTATGAAATAAATGTTTTTCTCATATGCATGTTGGGCACAATTATTGGCACCCTTAGAAATTATAATGAGTAAAATATCTCTGAAGTATATTCCCATTCATATTTGCATTTATTTAGCACACTAGAATGACTAGGAGTATGATATTGTCCAGCAATAACTTCCTGTTTCACAGGATTATAAATATGAGGAGCACAAAGGCCAAATTTCCTTAATCATCCATCACAAGGAATAAAACCAAATAATATAGTTCTGATGTGCAGAACAAGATTGTTGAGCTTCACAAAATAGAAAGTGGCTGTAAGAAAAGAGCTAAAGCATTGAAAATCCCAATTTCCATCATTAGGACTAATTAAGATTTCCAGTCAACTAAAGATGTTACAAATCTGCCTGGAAAAGGATGTGTGTCTATATCGTCCTAATGCATGATGAGGAGGAGAGTTTAAGTGTCCAAAGACTCTCCAAGGATCACAGTAGATTACACAGATCACAGAGATTAGTTGAGTCTTGGGGCCAAAAGACTAAAAAAAAAAATTCAAACAGTCTCTATGTCACCACATGTTGTTCAGGAGGGTTTTAAGAAAAATCCTCCTTGCTCATCCAAAAACAAACTCCAGCATATTCAGTTGTCAGACACAACTTGAATTTCAAATGGGAATGGCTTCTGTGGTCAGATGAAACTAAAAAAAGAGCTTTCTGGCAGCAAACACTCAAGATAGGTTTGGTACAAAAAGTACCCCATGCCCACGGTTAAATATACTGCTGGATCTTTAATGTTGTGGGCTTATTTTCCTGCCAGAGGTCCTGGACATCTTGTTCAGATACATGGCATCATGGATTCTAGCAAATACCAACAGATAAAAAATGTAAACCTGACTGCATCTGTTAGAAGTTCTATAATGAGCTGTGGTTGGATCTTCCATCAATCAACACAAAAATGTGTCACTGAGCATAAAATGAAGCTTCTGCCATGGCTGTCCCAGTTGCCTGACCTGAACCCTATAGAAAATGTGTGAGGTGAACTGAAGAGAAGAAGCACCAGCATGGAGCTGGAAAACTAAAGGATCTGAAGAGTTTCTGTATGAAGGAATGGTCTCTAATCTTATGTCAGGTGTTCTCCAAATTCTTCAGGTATTAAAGAAGAAAAGACAGAGCTGTTATCTTGAATAAAGGACATTGCAATAATTGGGTGCCAATAATTGTGGTCAACATGAACTACAGAAAAACATTTATTTCATAAAGAGATTTCCCCCCTGCTTTCCATGGTTTTACTTAAATGATAGGTTAGAATATTGTGAATTTTTTGAATGAAAGATTAAAAGGATAAACAATCCAGATTTATTCTTACAGCCACCTTTGCTCATATTTACCAAGGGTGCCAATATTAGTGGAAGGCACTGTACATACATGATAGGGAGTTATGCAATGGACTGATATTCATTTAAAAGTCCTTTTAAGCATCATTTTGGTGCATATATGTAAAAGAGTCTGCATCATTTCTGTGAACCTGATGGTATGTTCTCTGGGCCAAAAGATCAAAAGGTCTAGAAGGAGCCTGACTTTGTCCTGGGTGGGGGAAACCACCCAACAAAGTCTCTACAAATGATTTTTGTCATGTGATGGTCATGATGTGCTGTATCTTTGACCATAAATCATGGGTTTCTTGCCCCAAAATTGACAATCTCATTCCTGAATTAGGATTATCAATAATTGTGTGTTATTTTGTGTTAATGTTGCAGGTTCTTTAAAGCTGTGAAGGAGTTGGTTGGTTAGGGTTACTTCAGGCTGGCTGGTGCCAGGGTATCATGGACAGATTTATGACATTGTCTGGTTATCCTGGGCCTCTTAGTGGAATTTGGCTCTTTGGGTTGTTGTAACACTTCTAATCGAATATCCAATAGTCTGATTTGCTTTGATACGCTACAGAGAAAAGAATTAAGTGTCAGCTTTGTATATTGACAGACAATATCACATGCACACATTACAAATAGATCAACATTAATGCAATTATTATTTCAGACATTTCTGGTGTCTTATAAGGGGACAGAAATAAACATACTCTACAGTCCAAGTACTTGTAATTAAAATACACTACATTTTAAAATGCTTGTAATCAGATTACTTTTTTGTGGATTACATGATTACAAAAACATTTCAAACCTGGAAGACTTTGGACGTGTCGTTGTGTTCGTGTTTATTAATGTGAGCTTAATGCAGGGATTCCCAAATGTTTTTGTCACCCCTTAATAATAAAGTATTTGCTTGGAATATCACTGAGGAAGTTAATATTTCAAATAATTTAACTTTGGTTGATAAAAAAGTAAAAAGTAGTCAAATTACATCTAGTTGATCTAGTTATGAACTAGTACTCATCATGTAATCAGTGATCAGTTACAGACTACAATTTATAAGTAATCTATCCAGCTCTGATAATAACATATTAGTTCATTTTAAAAAAGTAATTTAACATATTTACTAAGTAGTATTAGTTAAGTACCATTAGCCTTATTGTTAGCTTCTAGACATCTGTCAAGTAAATATACAAACAGTTTGATGAATGTTAGTTTCATTTTTGCAAGTGTTGCTTAGTGAAACCACCTGGGCCCTAACATGGCTACATTTTCTGAATGGTAAATTAATACAGGCCCATGTACACTGCTTGTACACTTCTCATGCAGGTCTGAACTGTTTTCTGTGAGTAACAAAGACTTCCATTCTTGTTGCAAATCCTGTTCAAACTTCCTCATATTCAACACTGAATAAACTGCTTTGTGTGGCCTGTTTATCTTGTTAGTTAATCTTCAAGAGAACATATTTCTATGACCTATTAAATATAGTCATCGTAGGGAATGTTATGATGGTATTACTCCACTTCTAAGGTATCATAACCGTGACCTTAATTGCCTACGCCTATAAACCATAAGTGTTTTACTGTTCCACACATGCCTGTCTAATAATTGTTTATGGTTCACTCAACATGAAAACATGAAACTTGAACATCTGTAAAACACTTTCTTTTTTGCTGAGGTTATATCACAGAACATGGTGTGTTCATACAGAGACAGACTTCAAATAACTTAATAACAACGATCAAGTGCATGTAATAATGTTTTAATAATTTTACAAGTGATGTGTACCTGAGAGATGACCAAAGATCTGTCCTTGCCTTGAATATGTGTATTCATTTATCCTGGCTTTCAAGGAATATGCAGTTGAGTCAAAAGTTTACATACACCTTGTAGAATCAGCAAAATGATCATTATTTTACCAAAATAAGAGGTCTCATACAAAAAGCATGTTAAACTGCCCGCTGTTCTTTAGAAAAACCCTCCAGGACCCACAAATTCTTTGGTTTTTCAGCATTTTTGCAAATTTAAACCCTTTCCAACAATGACTGTATGATTTTGAGAACCATCTCTTCACACTGAGGACAAATGAGGGACTCATATGCAACTATTACAGAAAGTTCGAACACTCACTGATGCTTCAGAAGGAAAAACGATGCATTAAGAGCCAGGGGTGTTTGCCTAAATATCTTTTTATTTTATGTTTGAAATATCTTATTCAGGTCAGTACTAAATACAATGAGCGGTCACTGAAAATTTGTTATATGTTCTTCACAGAAAATGTTCAGTGAGTATGAGATCGAAAAAATAATTTGCCATATTATTTTTCTTTTGACAAAAAGTGAAAACGGGTCCCACAGACCCGAACACCATACAATGGTGAAGTGAAGTTTCAGAATTAGAACGGAAGCGCCCCACCCTCTTCCCGTAATATCTCCTGCGATATCTATGACGTATCAGAACGCCTCTACTCTCATCCCTTCCTGAAAGTTAAACTGGTTTTTATATACCTGAGTCTAAATCCAGCACTGAACACCGAGAAACCTTCTGAAAACACCTGAAGGTAAAACAAGGATTTCATTTTCGCTTCTCTGAGTATAGTAGTTAGCATATGGTCCTCGTCATTTTGAAATCTAATCTTAAGACTGAGGAAGTAGCGCAGTGACCGTTCCCTAACATTACACTCGTCCTGTGCGCTGCCTAACTTACCACATTCTTTTAGCATAACGAGTAGAATTATAAGAACAGAAACTGAAGCTTGTTTGATTAACTAAACACAATTTATGCATTCAATCTGTGTATGTTGTTTAATAATGTGATATGTTGTTAATTCAAGCCCCGTCGTCTTGATTGTTATGCTAACGGGCTAGCTAACAGGCTAACTTAACAGGTTAATCTTTCTTGTGTCTGTTTTGTTGTGCAGAATGTGTTGACGTTTAATTATTTAAAAGTACGTATTTTAAAGGTGGATTTCCTTACGCTAAGATATCTTTATATTTATTAGTCGCGAAAAAACAACATTGGCCTTGTTTGGAGCTGACATTCACCGTCATAAACAAGATGGGATGTAAGGTGCTGTGTCCCAGTTTTGCTCTCCTTGCTTATCTTATGATCTGCGAACATGTCCGAGGTAAGTATCTGTCTGTCTATATATCTATAATGAATCTATAATGATTTTTATCTTCGATTTATCTTCATTTTGTGGCTTTTGGTCTATGTGCGTCATCTAAATGCTAGTAAATAATTAACCTTCATCAGATATACAGATTTAAGATGAACATTTACAGTCTCTGTACTGTCTTTATTTAGCAATACTGTACAAAAGTATTCATGACACATACACGGGGTTTGCCAGATCTCACTAGAAAAACAAACCCGTGTTAAGCCACTTAAGGTTTTCCAGGACAAACACAGGGGTGAAGAGCATGCTCAGTTTTTCCCCCTACACCCAATGACGCATTCAGTGAGTTATGGGAGTAACTTCCGCATAAGTCTAAATCAGATACACCCAATGAACTTGTTTAATGGTTATCTCTAGTAATGCCACATACGCATTTACAAAAACCTTGTAGAGAGTCTTTAAAGTGGTCTTAAAACTGATATACTTGTGATATCTCCAACCTGATAGATAAAAATACAGAATGACGGGAAACTTACAGCTCATTCAGTCAATCTGACCGATGAGGATTATTCGTAGCACACCTTTATTAAATATAAAATTGTGTATTTAGATCTATTTGAGTGGCATTTGGCAAGAAGTGCCACCCATATTTTCAAAGTTCCTTCAGGCAGCGGTGGATTACATATTTCCGTTCCAGTGTTTCCCCTAGGATTCCATTTTGGGGTTGGGGGGGGTTGGGGGTACGTACGGTACGGTACGGTACTTTTTTGGTACATTACTCTGTGTAATAAAAAAAACATTTATTTCAGTGGAAAAATAAGTTAAAAAAATCTCAATTTCAACATTTTGAACAATAGGGCCCTACAATCTTTTTCTTTTTTTTTTCAGAAATTCTTGTGTGTTTTCATTTTTCTGGTAATCAAATACAGGAATTAAATATTTATTTATTTTTAATGAAATTAAAATTAAACCTTTTTATTTGTTGCTACATTTATTTCTGTTATTATTATAATTTCTGCATTTAATTGTTTAATTACATTTGCTAGAAATAGGAATATTTAAACACCTACATACTGTAAAAAAGTAATACAAGGCTAATACATTTCTGTTACATGTTAAACATTACTTTTATTTTGACAGGTTGCCGGTTAGTTTTTGTGTGTATACCATGGTTTATACACTACAGTATGATGCTAATTTTCTCAAATGAAACATTAAAATTTACATGAAGTGACTCTCACAGCAGCTCTGGAGATTAAGTTCATGTGTTTATATCGTCATATAATGAGATGCAGAGGCCGAAAATATCCGCGAGTGTCATTCATTCATTCATTCATTCATTCATACAGAACCGAGCGGAACATGGAGGATTCATATTTAAACCGTCTTGTTGCGTTTTAATATTCACAGACATTAGTCCATATCGCGATTCGAATTAGGTGAGAGACCTACTTTTGATTTATTAAACCAAAAATTGACGAATTCTGCGGCATACTACAGAGTAAATTCCGTTTTTATGAATGGACTCCGCGATCCCGTCCTAGCTGAGGAGAAATTGTAGACGCGTGACCACGTCACGTTAGAGACAGAAATGACATGCTGTTGTGTAAATAAAATAAATAACATAAGGCTATTTCGTTTTTTAAATAAAAGAACAAGGTATAGACCTGTTCTATAGGAAAGGTAACCTTAAATGACGTTTGTTGTGATCTGGCGCTATATAGAAAATAAAGTTTACATGACCTTAAAGGGGGACGGCGGCTGCCGTTGGGGGTGCGGGCCGACCCCCTAATATAATGACAGAGGAAACACTGCGTTCTGAAAATTGTATAATGCTGTAATATAATATTAGGAAAGTGCACTTTGTGAGTTCATTCACTGAACGAACAGTACACAAGTCCATAGCCTAGTAATGTTGATACTAGCAACTAATAATGCTTTGCAAACAGAAGAGTTTAAACTTAAAGCTTGATTATCTTAATCAGGGTCACAGCATGTACACAGAAATAACTGAAATCTTCACTGGTACACTCACATGACTTCCATTTGCTTTTGATCGTAAAAAACGATAGTTGCATACGAGTCTCTCAGTTGTCCTCAGTGTGAAAAGATGGATCTCAAAGTCATTGTTGGAAAGGGTTCAAATACACAGAAATGCTGAAAAACCAAAGAGTTTGTGGGACCTGAAGGATTTTTCTGAAGAACAGCGGGCAGTTTAACTATTCAGGACAAATAAGGGACTCATGAACAACTATTACTAAACAAACAAACAAACAAAAAAACACAGCTGTGGATCAACACAGTATTAAAAATCTAGTGTATGTAAACATTTGAACAGGGTCATTTTTGTCAGTTCAACTATTATTTTCTCTTGTGGACTATATCAATATTTTTTTTTAATGTGAAATCTCTTCAGGTCAGTACTAATAAAATAACATGCATTTTGTATAGTCTCTCTTATTTTGGTAAATTAATTAACATTTTGCAGATTCCGCAAGGTGTATGTAAACGTTTGACTTCAGCTGTAGGAAGGCCTGCAACAATATCTTCAGGCTGTTCATTGGTGCCCTTGTAGTGCTTTCAGGAGAGATTTAATCATGACCTTAACCAGCAGATGTGTTTTTGTCCCCAGTTTCTAAATATTTATGTAACCTTAATACATTTTGCAGTGGTAACAGAGATAAAACTGTATGAAAGCAACTTCAGCATATGATTTGCTAATGTTTTGTGTTTTATTTCCACAGCACAGTGTACACAGTCATCTTTTGGAGCAAGAAATGTCATTGTAACAGCAGACCATCTCTTGACCCAAAGTTTCCCAGATGGAGTCACTGTAACAATTGAGTGTATGGTTGGATATAAGCCAGTTGACTCAAAAGCATCTAAATCAGTTACCTGTAAGGGAAACCAGTGGGCAAATCTGGATTTCAGTTGCACAAGTATGTACTGTGATATGCTAAGTACACTATATTTGTAAATTGTAAAATGCATTTGAACATTGTTTTTTAAAAAGTCTCATTTAGATATGTGAAAAGATGTTGGGTGTACGTCAATAAGTTATTAAAGAGCTTAACAATTCTTAAGTAGTTCATAGTGATTTTGCCACTGACGACAGGAAGCTTTACAGTATTACATATTTCCTCTTTAAATAAGCAACAATAAAGATTATTTTTCATTATTTTTAACAGCATTTGAGGAGCACCAATTCTAAAAAAGTCAGTATTTCTTGTACATTACAGAGAAATCGTGTGGCGCTCTTCCAGAGGTCACACATGGGAGATATGAAATGAGTGGAAATTTCTTTGGCGACACAGCTAAACCAGTTTGTGACACAGGGTAAGTGAAATGAGTTTCTATACGCTGTTTGAAGTGTTTTAAACCATGTGGAATTTAGATTGTGTTTTGTATTTGAGTATTTGGTTAGAGGAGAATCATTGCTTTCAGATACACGTTGGCAGGTCAGGAAATAACAAGGGTTTGCCGAGATCAGGGATGGGATGGCCGAGATGCTGTCTGTGAATGTATGTCAGTTCTTACATTTCAATGAAATATAACATGGAAGAGTTCAAAACCATTCCTAATTTGTACTGAAAGAATTTTTTTGTGTTCTGGAAATAAATACCTATTCACCTGGATGTGTTTTTCTCTTCAGCTGTGAAATGTCAAGCACCTCGACCCATTGAAAATGGGCAACTTGTAGATGTGCCTTTGGACTTTTATGAATATTCACAAGCAGTCAGCTATAGATGTAATGAAGGATTTAGTCTTATAGGACAATCAACAATTCATTGTTCTGAAGATGGAACCTTTAAACCAAATCCGCCAACATGTTTTGGTAAGTTATGGTCAAATGCCAGTCAACTCACTTGTGAGTTTCTTCCTGATAACGAATAAAATATTGGTGATCAGTACTGTTCTTTTACATAAACATTTTTTCTTTTCTTTTTTTTCCCAGGTGGGTGTCCAGCACCTACAGTTCCTAATGCAAAAAGAATCGGTGGAAGATCACCCCCGTACAAATTGAATCACTTTGTTGAATACAAATGTAACGATGGCTATACAATGAAAGGAGAAGCTTATATTGTGTGTAAAGAAAATGGATGGAGCCCTGAACCACCACAATGCATTGGTAAGACTGAAATGATTTCTTTTATTAATGCGTGACTGTGTTCTTTTTGAAAGAATTGGCAACATTAAAGGAACGGTTCACCCACAATTGTCACACATACTTGTATTGTTTGTTGAGAAAGACTTGGTGAGCTATAGTGAGCCTAGCTGACCATCACATTCAAGAAGTATAACAGTGATTCCCCTAGGATTCCAGGTTTTTTACAAACGGTACGGTACATTACTCTCTGTGTAATAACAAAAACATTTATTTCAGTGAAAAATAAGCAAAAAAATCTCAATTTCAACATTTTGAACAATAGGGCCCTACAATCTTTTTTTTTCTTTTTTTTCAGAAATTCTTGTGTTTTAATTTTCTGATAATCAAATACAGGCATTAAATATTTATTTTTAATGAAATTAAATTAATTAAATTAAACCTTTTTATTTGTTGCCAAACAAGAGTTTTTCTGTTATTTCTGTTATTATTATAATTTCTGCATTTAACGGTTTAATTAAATTTGCCAGAAATAGGAATATTTAAACACCTACATTATACTGTACAAAAGTAATACAAGACTAAAACATTTCTGTTACATGTTAAACCGTACTTTTATTTTGACAGTTTGCCGGTTAGTTTTTGTGTATATACTACGGTATGATGCTAATTTTCTCAAATGAAACGGTAATTTACATGAAGTGACTCTCACAGCAGTTCTGGAGATTAAGTTCATGCGTTTATGTCGTCATATAATGAGAGGCAGAGGCGAAAATAACCGCGAGTCACGTGTGCTTCATTATTTGTGTAGTAAACAAAGCCGCGTCTCCGCCATTCATTCATACAGAGCCAAGCGGAACATGGAGGAATCATATTTAAACCGTCTTGTTGCGTTTTAATATTCACAGACACTAGTCTATATCGATTGAATTAAGTGAGAGACCTACTTTTGAATTATTAAACCAAAATTGGCGAATTCGGCATCCAGCTATAGAGTAAATTCTGTTTTTATGAATGGACTCCCGATCCCGTCCGCTTTTAGCGGAGGAGAAATTGTAGCGTGACCACGTAACGTTAGAGACAGAAATGACATGCCGTGTAAATAAGATAAATAACATAAGGATATTTCGTTTTTAAATAAAAGAACAAGGTATAGACCTGTTCTATAGGAAAGGTAAACTTAAATGACGTCTGTTGTGATCTGGCTATATAGAAAATAAAGTTTAGATGACCTTAAAAGGCGGCTGCCGTTGGGGAAGGGGGCTGGGGGGCTGGCCCCCTTAAATATAATGGTAGGGGAAACACTGTATAGGATCATTTGCATGAGGTAACCGTAATGCATGTGCCTTGTGTTTATCTCTTCAGAGCCTTGTAATTCACCTAAAATTAACTGTTTTCTATTTGAATATATTTTAAAATGTAATTTATTTCTGTGATTTTAAAGCTGAATTTTTAGCATCATTACTTCAGTCACATGATACTTCTGAAATCATTCTAATATTCTGATTTGCTGCTCAAAACATGTTTTATGGACAGCCATGGCCTAATGGTTAGGGAGTCGGGCTTGTAACCGAAAGGTTGCGGGTTCGAGTCCCAGGTCCGGCAGGGATTGAAGGTGGTGGGAGTGAATAACCAGCGCTCTCTCCACCCTCAATACCACGACTGAGGTGAGTCCCTTGAGCAAGGCACCAATTCCCCCAACTGCTCCCTGGGTGCCACAGCGATAGCAATATGGCTGCCCACTGTTCTGGGTGTGTGTTCACGGTGTGTGTTCACTGCTGTGTGTGTGTGTGTGTGTGTGTGCACTTGAATGGGTTAAATGCAGAGCACAAATTCCGAGTATGGGTCACCATACTTGGCCTCACGTCACGTCCTTTCCTTTCCTTTTCCTATTCAACTTTTTTTTTTTTTGATAAATAGAAAGGTAAGAAGAACAGCATCTATCTGAAATAGAAGTCTTTTGTATATTTCTGTTCATCAAAGAATCCTGAACAATGTACTCAACTGTTTTAGATGATGATGATGATAATAATAATAATAATAATAATAAAAATGTTTCTTGAACAGCAAATCAGTATATTAGAATAATTTCTGAAGGATTATGTGACACTGAAGAATGGAGTAATGATGCTGAAAATTTAGCTTTGATCACAGAAATGAATTACATTTTAAAATATTCAAATAGAAAGCAGTTATTTTAAATAGTAAAAAATATTGACAATATTACTGCTTTTATTGTATTTTTGATCAAATAAATGCAGGCTTGGTGAGGAGAAGAGACATCTTTTAAAAAAAAAAAAAAAAAAAAAAAAAAAACATTAAAAATCTTACTGTCCAAAAACTGTTGACTGGTAGTGTATGGTCATCGTGTTAATATTGTTTGACATGCTTTACAATAAACACAGTCCCAAAATAAATGATTGATTGTTTCTTCAGACTGAAGACAAAAAGAGCAATTGGGAGAAATACTGGTATTAAATTTAGCAAGTATTAAATTTACCGGGTAGCAATAGAGGCTTCAACAACTTTATTAGAAAATAATTTGTCGAAGAATGGGAATAGTTTCGTCTTCTATATCACTAAATATGTAATTCCAAAAACTCAGACAAGCAGGTAAATAAATCTGCGATCTATTAATAATTGAACGAATGTCTTTGTTTGACATGGTATTGAGAAGACTTTGGTCAGCAAATAAGTTACTGTTGTCAAAAATTGGAGAGATCATTTCAAAGTTATTCCAAACTTCTCTTCTGTCAACTTAACATGCTCCACAGCGCCACCCAGTGCATTTAGATATAACTGCCTTTTAGTTTGCATGTTTAAGATTTGTCATGTATTCCCTGCATTTATGGCCAGCAAAGTAACGCATAGTAAAATTCAAAGCGTTTTTATTTTTTGAATAATAATTGCAGATCAAATGTTAGACTATTTGTGCATAACCCTTGATGTACTATAATTGAACATTAAAAAATACATATGCAAGTACAATAAAGAATGTATTATTACCCATTCTCTATCTCTTAAAAAAATATATAATGGATTAGGGTTGGTAAGTAATAATGCATTTATTGACAAGTTTTCTTTAACTAAGGAATTTTTATAAAACTGTTTAAATCTCCATGAATTTTCATGCATCTCTGAAAAAAAGAAAGTTTCTTATCTCTCTCTCTTCAAGCATTTAAGAGTGTGATTGTATGTCTGGGGTTATCTGTTGTATTTCTGGGGATCTCCTGCTCACATTTCTAGTTCCCTAACCTAGTGCATATGTTGACTCTCAGCCCTACCTACAACTACGACTGCCACAACTCTTGCAACTTCCACAACTCTTGCAACTTCCACAACTCTTGCGACTTCCGCAACTCGTGCAACATCCAAGGCTGTACCTAAAAAAGATGGTATGGTCTTATGAATCTGTACTTTTATTATAAGAAATATTATATACACGTTAAAGGAGAAGTCCACTTCCAGAACAACAATTTACAGGTGATGTTTTCACCCCTTTCTCATCCAAGATGTTCATGTCTTTCTTTCTTCAGTCGTGTAGAAATTTTGTTTTTTTGAGGGAAAACATTTCAGGATTTTTCTCCATATAATGGACTGCTATGGTGTCCCAAATGTAAACTTCCTAGAATACACAGCCAGACAAGACGAGCATTTGAGATTAAAGGTATTTAAATTGTATATTTTTTTTTTTTTTTTTTAAATGAAAATAACTGATCGTTTTGCTAGATAAGACCCTTCTTCCTCGGCTGGGATTGTTTAATGTACAATTTAAACTGCATTTTGGAAGTTCAAAATCGGGGCACCATATCAGTCCATTATATGGAGAAAAATCCTGAAATGTTCTCCCTCAAAAAAACAAAACAGTTTCTACACGATTTCTAGCAATTTCTTTACGACTGAAGAAAGAAAGACATAAACCTCTGTGAAGTTGGCACCCGATAAAAAGAAACAATGACCAAAACTATGCCGTTCGTTTGTGCTACCTTTGTGCTGATTAGTGCCGCAAAAACGAACGTTTGTGCTGGTTTGGTGTTTAAGATATTAAACATTATTTTTTTGACCGTGTGACCTCACTTCCCACCCCATGTTGCCCAAATCGCTCCAAACCGGCGCAGTTCGTTTGTGCTCGATTTGTGCCCTTAAAGTAAACACTGTATCTGTTTTCCTTCCCTAGATATAACCAAAATATTTTCGGGGCTGTGACGTCACTCTGCACCCCAGTTCGTCTAAATCACACAAAACTGGTTTCATTCGTTTGTGCTCGATTTGTGCCGTTGAAATGAACGTCAAATATATTTCCCCTTCTTAGAAATAACAAAAACAATTTGAGGCAGTGACGTCACTCTCCACCCCATGTCCTCCAAATCTCTCCAAACCTGTGCCGTTCGTTTGTGCTCGATTTGTGCAGGATTGTGCCGCTAAAATAAACATTGTATTTAATTCCCTTCCTTAGAAAAAAACTAATACAATATGGGGCAGTGACGTCACTCTACACCCCATTCCTTCCAAATCTCTCTAAACCGGTGCCGTTTGTTTGTGCTCGATTTCTGCCGGTTTGTGCCATTAAAAGAAATCATGTAACTATGACCGCTGCTTAAATATAACGAAAAAAAAAAACATTTTTTACGAACAGCGACGTCACTCTGCACTCCATGCAATCTAAATCATTCCAAAATGTTGCCATTCGTTTGTGTTCGATTTGTGCCCGTTTGTGCTGTTAAAAGGAACCAACCATGACCTCTTTAAATATAACGAAAATTTCACTCTCCACCCCATTTAGCGCCATGAGTTTAAAAAAGTTAGTGTTCATGCTGCCTTAAAATTTTAAATTGTCAGCTCCAAGTTTGCAGTAACTTCATATTTCAAATTGACAATTTAAATTTCAAGGCAGAACACTAACTTCAACAAAAAATCGTTATAATTCGGTTGTGTTCGATTTGTGCCATTTAGAATATTAAACATGGGTTCCCCACGAATATTCGTTAATATTTTTAATGGCAAAGTGGCTGTATTTATTTTCGTTTCTTTAAGTTATTTTAGAAATATGTTTGGAACATTTTATGTTTGTTAAATTCTTTTTTTTTTCTTTGCCGACCAAGCCGCCAGCAGCAGACAGTGAGCTGATCATATCTAGCCTTCTCAAAATCAACACGACTTGCCTAAAATAAAATTTATAAGTATAAAACAATTAATGCATTTCACAATATTAATTTAAACATTCAACATATAAATGTGCGCTTTTAGGCGCATTTTAATCCATGCGGAGTGTGGCTACAGCGTGACACGGGGACTATATATATATATATATATATATATATATATATATATAATTTTTTTTTTATTAATATCTACGCCATCGTTTTTGCTAAAGGTAAGAGTAATACATCATTCGGAAGTGCAAAGAGCCTACTTTGATTTGTGTGCACTCACAACATCAACAAAACATTCGTTTTCATTAAATTTAGATTTTTTTTTTTTTAACATGCATTAAAATATATACAAATACGTACAGATATAGATTTACCTCGTTGATTAGCTACAGTAGTATCTATCAATTTCTTGTAGTCTTTTTACAATGACCGGTAATTTGTCCTGCCATGCACACATTCAGTATTCTACAGCCTAAACCTATTTTATCTACGAGCCCTTTTTCCACAGTTTATGTCCTTTTTCGTTTTCTTATGCAGTGCGGTAAATAATCGTTTATAAGGGGGACAGGAAAACTTTACCATATTAGCTATTAAATGCAGTCATGCCATGCAATTACATTTAGGCTACATGTTTCCTATAGATAATGGTATATTAAGCGCTTAGGTTTTCTCCCTTTAAATATCCAATTTAAGACGAATTTTAGTTCCAAGGATTTCTGGCACAAATCGAGCACAAATAAACACGCCATTTTGTGTGGGGAGCGCTTTGAATTAGGTTATATAATTATATATAGGCTACAAAATTTATTAATATTAGCGAATGTTCGTTAAGAATCGATGTTTAATATTTTAACGGCACAAATCGAGCATATATATATATATATATATAAGACTAAGTGAAAAGACTACATTTTAAATTTTAACGCGGTACGAACACTAACTTTTTTTTTTAAACTCATGGCGCTAAATGGAGTGGACAGTGAAATTTTCGTTATTTAAAAAGAGGTCATGGTTACATGGTTTCTTTTAACGGCACCGGTTTAGAGAGATTTGGAAGGCATGGGGTGGAGAGTGACATCAATGCCCCATGTTGTATTTGTTTTTTCTAAGGAAGGGAATTAGATACAATGTCTATTTTAGCGGCACAAATCGAGCACAAACGAATGACACCACTTTTGTGTGATTTAGACGAACTGGGGTGGAGAGCGACGTCACAGCCCCGAAAATATTTTGGTTATATCTAGGGAAGGAAAACAGATACCGTGTTTACTTTAACGGCACAAACGGGCACAAATCGAGCACAAACGAACTGCGCCGGTTTGGAGCGATTTGGGCAACATGAGGTGGAAAGTGACGTCACACGGTCAAAAAAATAACGTTTAATATCTTAAACACCAAATCAGCACAAACGTTTGTTTTTGCGGCACAAGTCAGCACAAACGAATGGCATAGTTTTGGTCATTGTTTCTTTTTATGGGTGCCAACTTCACAGACGTAAAACATAACCAGCCTCTGGAAGTGGATTTCTCCTTTAATGTTCTCCCAATGGCCCTGTTTGAAAAGTTAACAACATCAAAATCCAGAAGGAGAGAGCTCAGAAACTTTCTGTAGTGATGTTCAGACATAATGAGAAAATAATGGCCTACAATTTAGGGCTGGACATTTTTAGCCGCCACGCAAATAGATAACAAAAATCACAACAGGTCCACAAAAAATTCAGATCATTTGGGAATTAAAGTTGCTATATGTATGCTCTAAATTCATAAATATGTCTCATCTGATCTGCATGTAGAAATAAATCTGATAGCATATCCTAATCTCGGAGATGGTTCGAATAATTAATTTCATTTGTATTACATGTTTGACAACATATTCACTAACCATCCATAGGTACAGATTTGTGCATGAAATCTGTGTTCAAATGTTTTCACCAAAAATGTATTAACATCTGAAACCACGCACAAATCGGATAATCTGGGTTGGGTTATAAACTTCCATTTTAAACATAATTCATATACAGTAAAAAAGTAAGAAAATGGGATATAGTGTCTTATGTTTTCTGAGGAAGCTAGATTTAGTCGGGGAAACCTTCACCTGGTGCACATTTATACAGCGTGCACACAAATTTTGCTTTTAACAGATGAAATCCTACCACATAATGTTTGGCAATTTTAACATAACAGAATTATAATAGTTTATGGTTACATTTTGCAGCTTTTTATTTTTATTTTTTGGATCAGTGAGTGAATAATTTCATCATTAAAATGATGCCCTCACTCCTGCTAAAATTATGAATAAGCTGTTGTCAGCAGTCTCTGTGTCATTGGCATTAAAACATTAACTCTACATTAACTTCTGCTAACTCTGAGAATAAATAACACTATGTAGCATTAAAGACTATAGAATAACCAAAACTTGTCACTCGTATAGTTTTGAATGGGGAAAGATGCAACATTCATTATGGCAGCAAAGCCCCGCCTTCTTAATGAAAGAGCCAATCATTGATTAGTAAAGTCAGTGTGTCACTGCAACTGCTGTTAGAAGTTCCGGTTGGTATAGAAACGGTTAGCGTTCTGCAGTACTGCGCATGCGCACCGGCTGATATAGTCTGAAAAATAAGCTTTTTTTTTTTACGCTATTGGGGCATAAGGAACAATATTTATGAGGCAGTTTTTGTCAGATTTCATTGGTGATTTCAAATATGAAGTTTAATCGTAAACTTGGTGAACAGTTTTGGAGAATTTGATGTTTTCCCCATTCAAAGAAATAGGAGATGCACTTGGCTGCCCGAGAGGCATTTCAAAGATGGCCGCCGAGTGAAATGACTTGCCTTAAAGGGACTTTGGTAGCATGCTATGATATTGGAGCTTGTACCGACAACTTTATGCATTTTGGGCTTTTTTTAAATATATTGGCCATTATTTTATCAGTTTAGATAATTAAATGTCAGTTCTACTGCAGAAAAGTTCTTTGTTTTCACTTCACTAACCACATCTTAATGTTATAATCTTCATAATGGGTCTGTTAGGAGAACATTCCTTTTCTTAGCATGAGAGAGTAAATACCTCTGTTATAACCATTTAAACTCTGTCCACTGTTTTTCACTCTCTTTGTTTTTTTTTCTTCTTTTTTTTTATAATCTACTGCATCTAGGTTATCCATCTATTTGTATTTAAATCTTTCTCCTTTTTTACGGTTTCCTAACTGTATTCTTTTTCTTCCACAAAAGGCAAAGGGGATGAAAAACCAGGTATGCATAAGTCTTTTTTTATTTTCTTATTTTTTTAATAAAAACCTTTTTTTTACTATGCTATTCAATAACGAGGTGATTCCTCTTGTTTGTAACAGTCACCCCTGGCTACTTGTTTTTTTTGTTTGTTTTTTTTATCTGAAATGTATGAAACTGGTGGTTATGATATTGGATAATTGTAGTGTTCCTGTAAAACTTTCTGTAGTGATGTTCAGACATGAGAAAATAATGGCCTACAATTTAGGGCTGGACATTTTTAGCTGCCACACAAATAGATTACAAAAATCACAACACGTCCAAAAAAAAAATTCAAATCATTTGGGAATTAAAGTTGCTATATGTATGCTCTAAATTCATAAATGTGTCTCATCTGATCTGCATGTAGAAATAAATCTGATAGCATATCCTAATCTCGGAGATGGTTCGAATAATTAATTTCATTTGTATTACATGTTTCACAACACATTCACTAACCATCCATAGGTACAGATTTGTGCATGAAATCTGTGTTCAAATGTTTTCACCAAAAATGTATTAACATCTGAAACCACGCACAAATCGGATAATCTGGGTTGGGTTATAAACTTCCATTTTAAACATAATTCATATACAGTAAAAAAGTAAGAAAATGGGATATAGTGTCTTATGTTTTCTGAGGAAGCTAGATTTAGTCGGGGAAACCTTCACCTGGTGCACATTTATACAGCGTGCACACAAATTTTGCTTTTAACAGATGAAATCCTACCACATAATGTTTGGCAATTTTAACATAACAGAATTATAATAGTTTATGGTTACATTTTGCAGCTTTTTATTTTTATTTTTTGGATCAGTGAGTGAATAATTTCATCATTAAAATGATGCCCTCACTCCTGCTAAAATTATGAATAAGCTGTTGTCAGCAGTCTCTGTGTCATTGGCATTAAAACATTAACTCTACATTAACTTCTGCTAACTCTGAGAATAAATAACACTATGTAGCATCAAAGACTATAGAATAACCAAAACTTGTCACTCGTATAGTTTTGAATGGGGAAAGATGCAACATTCATTATGGCAGCAAAGCCCCGCCTTCTTAATGAAAGAGCCAATCATTGATTAGTAAAGTCAGTGTGTCACTGCAACTGCTGTTAGAAGTTCCGGTTGGTATAGAAACGGTTAGCGTTCTGCAGTACTGCGCATGCGCACCGGCTGATATAGTCTGAAAAATAAGCTTTTTTTTTTTACGCTATTGGGGCATAAGGAACAATATTTATGAGGCAGTTTTTGTCAGATTTCATTGGTGATTTCAAATATGAAGTTTAATCGTAAACTTGGTGAACAGTTTTGGAGAATTTGATGTTTTCCCCATTCAAAGAAATAGGATGCCCGAGAGGCATTTCAAAGATGGCCGCCGAGTGAAATGACTTGCCTTAAAGGGACTTTGGTAGCATGCTATGATATTGGAGCTTGTACCGACAACTTTATGCATTTTGGGCTTTTTTTTTAAATATATTGGCCATTATTTTATCAGTTTACATAATTAAATGTCAGTTCTACTGCAGAAAAGTTCTTTGTTTTCACTTCACTAACCACATCTTAATGTTATAATCTTCATAATGGGTCTGTTAGGAGAACATTCCTTTTCTTAGCATGAGAGAGTAAATACCTCTGTTATAACCATTTAAACTCTGTCCACTGTTTTTCACTCTCTTTGTTTTTTTTTCTTCTTTTTTTTTTATAATCTACTCCATCTAGGTTATCCATCTATTTGTATTTAAATCTTTCTCCTTTTTTACGGTTTCCTAACTGTATTCTTTTTCTTCCACAAAAGGCACAGGGGATGAAAAACCAGGTATGCATAAGTCTTTTTTTATTTTCTTATTTTTTTAATAAAAACCTTTTTTTTACTATGCTATTCAATAACGAGGTGATTCCTCTTGTTTGTAACAGTCACCCCTGGCTACTTGTTTTTTTTGTTTGTTTTTTTTATCTGAAATGTATGAAACTGGTGGTTATGATATTGGATAATTGTAGTGTTCCTGTAAAACTTTCTGTAGTGATGTTCAGACATGAGAAAATAATGGCCTACAATTTAGGGCTGGACATTTTTAGCTGCCACACAAATAGATTACAAAAATCACAACACGTCCAAAAAAAAAATTCAAATCATTTGGGAATTAAAGTTGCTATATGTATGCTCTAAATTCATAAATGTGTCTCATCTGATCTGCATGTAGAAATAAATCTGATAGCATATCCTAATCTCGGAGATGGTTCGAATAATTAATTTCATTTGTATTACATGTTTCACAACACATTCACTAACCATCCATAGGTACAGATTTGTGCATGAAATCTGTGTTCAAATGTTTTCACCAAAAATGTATTAACATCTGAAACCACGCACAAATCGGATAATCTGGGTTGGGTTATAAACTTCCATTTTAAACATAATTCATATACAGTAAAAAAGTAAGAAAATGGGATATAGTGTCTTATGTTTTCTGAGGAAGCTAGATTTAGTCGGGGAAACCTTCACCTGGTGCACATTTATACAGCGTGCACACAAATTTTGCTTTTAACAGATGAAATCCTACCACATAATGTTTGGCAATTTTAACATAACAGAATTATAATAGTTTATGGTTACATTTTGCAGCTTTTTATTTTTATTTTTTGGATCAGTGAGTGAATAATTTCATCATTAAAATGATGCCCTCACTCCTGCTAAAATTATGAATAAGCTGTTGTCAGCAGTCTCTGTGTCATTGGCATTAAAACATTAACTCTACATTAACTTCTGCTAACTCTGAGAATAAATAACACTATGTAGCATCAAAGACTATAGAATAACCAAAACTTGTCACTCGTATAGTTTTGAATGGGGAAAGATGCAACATTCATTATGGCAGCAAAGCCCCGCCTTCTTAATGAAAGAGCCAATCATTGATTAGTAAAGTCAGTGTGTCACTGCAACTGCTGTTAGAAGTTCCGGTTGGTATAGAAACGGTTAGCGTTCTGCAGTACTGCGCATGCGCACCGGCTGATATAGTCTGAAAAATAAGCTTTTTTTTTTTACGCTATTGGGGCATAAGGAACAATATTTATGAGGCAGTTTTTGTCAGATTTCATTGGTGATTTCAAATATGAAGTTTAATCGTAAACTTGGTGAACAGTTTTGGAGAATTTGATGTTTTCCCCATTCAAAGAAATAGGAGATGCACTTGGCTGCCCGAGAGGCATTTCAAAGATGGCCGCCGAGTGAAATGACTTGCCTTAAAGGGACTTTGGTAGCATGCTATGATATTGGAGCTTGTACCGACAACTTTATGCATTTTGGGCTTTTTTTAAATATATTGGCCATTATTTTATCAGTTTACATAATTAAATGTCAGTTCTACTGCAGAAAAGTTCTTTGTTTTCACTTCACTAACCACATCTTAATGTTATAATCTTCATAATGGGTCTGTTAGGAGAACATTCCTTTTCTTAGCATGAGAGAGTAAATACCTCTGTTATAACCATTTAAACTCTGTCCACTGTTTTTCACTCTCTTTGTTTTTTTTTCTTCTTTTTTTTTATAATCTACTGCATCTAGGTTATCCATCTATTTGTATTTAAATCTTTCTCCTTTTTTACGGTTTCCTAACTGTATTCTTTTTCTTCCACAAAAGGCAAAGGGGATGAAAAACCAGGTATGCATAAGTCTTTTTTTATTTTCTTATTTTTTTAATAAAAACCTTTTTTTTACTATGCTATTCAATAACGAGGTGATTCCTCTTGTTTGTAACAGTCACCCCTGGCTACTTGTTTTTTTTGTTTGTTTTTTTTATCTGAAATGTATGAAACTGGTGGTTATGATATTGGATAATTGTAGTGTTCCTGTAAAACTTTCTGTAGTGATGTTCAGACATGAGAAAATAATGGCCTACAATTTAGGGCTGGACATTTTTAGCTGCCACACAAATAGATTACAAAAATCACAACACGTCCAAAAAAAAAATTCAAATCATTTGGGAATTAAAGTTGCTATATGTATGCTCTAAATTCATAAATGTGTCTCATCTGATCTGCATGTAGAAATAAATCTGATAGCATATCCTAATCTCGGAGATGGTTCGAATAATTAATTTCATTTGTATTACATGTTTCACAACACATTCACTAACCATCCATAGGTACAGATTTGTGCATGAAATCTGTGTTCAAATGTTTTCACCAAAAATGTATTAACATCTGAAACCACGCACAAATCGGATAATCTGGGTTGGGTTATAAACTTCCATTTTAAACATAATTCATATACAGTAAAAAAGTAAGAAAATGGGATATAGTGTCTTATGTTTTCTGAGGAAGCTAGATTTAGTCGGGGAAACCTTCACCTGGTGCACATTTATACAGCGTGCACACAAATTTTGCTTTTAACAGATGAAATCCTACCACATAATGTTTGGCAATTTTAACATAACAGAATTATAATAGTTTATGGTTACATTTTGCAGCTTTTTATTTTTATTTTTTGGATCAGTGAGTGAATAATTTCATCATTAAAATGATGCCCTCACTCCTGCTAAAATTATGAATAAGCTGTTGTCAGCAGTCTCTGTGTCATTGGCATTAAAACATTAACTCTACATTAACTTCTGCTAACTCTGAGAATAAATAACACTATGTAGCATCAAAGACTATAGAATAACCAAAACTTGTCACTCGTATAGTTTTGAATGGGGAAAGATGCAACATTCATTATGGCAGCAAAGCCCCGCCTTCTTAATGAAAGAGCCAATCATTGATTAGTAAAGTCAGTGTGTCACTGCAACTGCTGTTAGAAGTTCCGGTTGGTATAGAAACGGTTAGCGTTCTGCAGTACTGCGCATGCGCACCGGCTGATATAGTCTGAAAAATAAGCTTTTTTTTTTTACGCTATTGGGGCATAAGGAACAATATTTATGAGGCAGTTTTTGTCAGATTTCATTGGTGATTTCAAATATGAAGTTTAATCGTAAACTTGGTGAACAGTTTTGGAGAATTTGATGTTTTCCCCATTCAAAGAAATAGGATGCCCGAGAGGCATTTCAAAGATGGCCGCCGAGTGAAATGACTTGCCTTAAAGGGACTTTGGTAGCATGCTATGATATTGGAGCTTGTACCGACAACTTTATGCATTTTGGGCTTTTTTTTTAAATATATTGGCCATTATTTTATCAGTTTACATAATTAAATGTCAGTTCTACTGCAGAAAAGTTCTTTGTTTTCACTTCACTAACCACATCTTAATGTTATAATCTTCATAATGGGTCTGTTAGGAGAACATTCCTTTTCTTAGCATGAGAGAGTAAATACCTCTGTTATAACCATTTAAACTCTGTCCACTGTTTTTCACTCTCTTTGTTTTTTTTTCTTCTTTTTTTTTTATAATCTACTCCATCTAGGTTATCCATCTATTTGTATTTAAATCTTTCTCCTCTTTTACGGTTTCCTAACTGTATTCTTTTTCTTTCACAGGAGAACCAGCGGGTGAAAAACCCATATGTAAGTCTTTTTTATTTTCTTATTTATTTATTTATTTATTTATTTATTTATTTTAATAAAAACCTTTTTTACTATGTTATTCAATAACGAGGTGATTCCTCTTGTTAGTAACAGTCACCCCTGGCTACTTGTTTTTTTTTTTTTCTGAAATGTATGAAACTGGTGGATTATGATATTGGATAATTGTCATATTCCTGTAAATGAGATTCAACGTATCTTATGCTGGTTTCTGAGCCTTCTACAGGTCGTCATATTTGTGGTTGGGTATTGTAGCTTGCTTTTAAATTACTTTTGGGTTATGTTTATTTTTGTTATAAGGGTTACAAAGTAATTTTATTGTAGGTTGCAAGGATGTCTTGTGCTGTACATTTTCTCTGAATCCATTCAACTTTTCATTCATTTTTTTTTTTGCAGCTACAGGAACAGTGATTGGAATTGTTTTTGGTGTTATTGGTGTTTGTTGTGTTGGAGGTAAGTTACAGTTTGCATAATTCACCTGATAATCTATTGTACCTCTCCTATGCATTCTGTTTTTTATTCGATACAGTCACAATCTGTTGTTACGTTGTTGCAGTGTTGGGCTTTAAAAACATCTGGATTTGGGTGCCAGGGATTTAAAAAATGCAACAGTTATGATTTATTTATTTATTTTTATTTTTTAATTGAATTAATCAATCAGCTTTCCATGCATGGAAACAAAGAATACTGTAGGATTTAAAGTTTTCCTTTTTGATAATGACTCCTTTCTGGATAGTAAGTCTCACCTGATTATCACACTGGGCCAAAATTGCATTGAGAGTTTAAAAAAAAAAAAAAGTATAGTAAAGTAAAGTATAATAAACATATTTTTCATGTCCTTTCACTCCTCAACAAATCCTTTAAACTTATGCTTTTTTCTTTCCTGTTCTGAATACTGTTAAATTTACAGACATGTAACATAACTGCCTTTAAGAGTCTGAAATAGATGTTGCTTAATCAGAAAATGAAAGCTCATCATAACGTCATTCATATTTAAAATATAAATATTTTGTATTTTCAAGGTGATGCACAATCAGCTTTGAATTTGTTGTTCAATACAGTAACAGAGGCTTGTATTGTAATATTTATTGTATATTCAAATCAATTCCTGGTGCTAATGCAGCTGACAGCTGTCACACAGTCTCTGTTTTGATATAGTGTGTACAATATAATTTTATATGTATGATTCTGACATTACTATTATAACAACAATTTGATCTCTTTTTTTTACATTTAATCAAAGATAATCATTTGTAATGCAATTTGTTTCTGTTTAATCAACAGGCTTCATTATATACCGTTCGATTAGCAAGAAACGGTAAGATATCTGCACTGTCTCAGTTGCTACTTATGCTCCTTGGTGTTCCTTCTTATACTGTCATATTTCTGTCATATTGGGTAATAACTTAATACTTTACATTTAGTGGTTGCAAAACACGTGGAAAGTTTGGGCAAGATTTCCACACATTTTCCATGGGAAATGGAGATGCTTTTGAGATTTAGGATTAATATATAAGATGTTTAGTCATGTACAACCTGACCAACAACAGAATTTTGGATTGTAGCTCAAAACATGAGTATTCTGAAAAAGTGGTGACCTATACCCTGGTGTAGAACTAGACTACCCATAATCCTGGAGAGAATGCAACCTGCTTTCATGAAGTATTGCAAATGACATTAGAATCAGAATCCCTCCAAGTATAGACCCTGGCCCGAGATGCTTAGGCCCTAGCCCGGCCCTTGTCTGACAGCTTGTCAGAATTCTCCACCCCCTTCTCCGAAAACAGCTTATACTATTGTTTCAGCTATTAAAATAGTTCAGTTTTGAATGTAATGGCAAAGTGATTATATTTAATTTAATTTAGAAAATGTTTGAAGTTTGTTAGTTTTTTTTTTTTTTTTTTCCCATAGACTGATCATAGTCTGTTTGATCAATTATGCCTTCTCAAATCATCACGACTTGCCTAAATCTATAGATGTTCAACAGTTCAAGTATAAAACAATGGTAGTTTAAACATTAAATCTAGATAAATGTGCTCTATTAGGCACATACAATCATTTGTGCGGAGAGTGGAAGCTAAACCCGCTTTGCAGGACATGGAGACGCCAGCGCGATCACTTGCATTTTTTTCAGTGGAAACAATTTAAAGTTTTTCGTCATTTTTGCTCATAAAGTAGTGCATCATTCGGAACTATAAAGGGTCTGCTTTTATTTGTTTGCACTCACAATATCAACAAAACATTGCAAATGGTGCTTTATAAAATAAAGAAAACAAACATGATCCTCTTTCTGTCGTCTCAGCAGGAGCGCTTCACAAAAGTGAACCGAAACTCAGCGAATTCATACCTCACAGACATGATAAATGTATCTACAGAAAGACTTAATGAAATGAAACTAATCGAAAACAAAAACTGTTTCGTGATATAATCTGTAAGATGCATTTCTCTCTAAAGGCGTGTCCTAAGAGGAGATGGCGAGTCGGGATCGGCAACTTTATCCTTGTGACGCTGACTCAGAAAAAACTAGTTTATTAATAAATCTTTTTTTTTTTTTTAAATCATATTATTATTTCCCCCCTCCCCGACATAGTAATAACTTTTGCCTGTTGTGTGCGTTTGAACGCGGAACTGTTCCAGCTGCTGCTGACGGAGACACTAAACACCTTCCAAGCCGGTATCGAAAGTGAAGTTTCATGTTTCCACCAGCGCAGAAATTTTTTTTTTTATCACCATATTGTTGGATGTCTAAAATATAAAAATGAGAAGCCTAAAAGAGGGCTCGGGCTAAAATGCTACTTATCCCAAGTAGCCCTGTCAAGCAGCCCCTGGCTGTGAATACCGTTTGTAGACGTTCATTTTTCTAAAAAAATCTGTTCTTTTCATCATCAGGTGATTGGAACATATTTTGAAAGAAAGTACATATATTTGCAGTCAAATGCAATTTTATAATCAGTTGTATTTTTTTTTTTTTTTTGTATATTTTTAGGCATGCCTACTTTTTGCTTCAAATCAAAATATATGTTTAAATTCTTCTTGGTTGTTTTATAAGAAATGGTTAAATCCCTTTCAGCAAAGAATACTGAAAAATGCTTTTCTTCTTTGAGCAGGTAGTTAAATACATCTCCAGTAATTTATCAAACCACAAATTGCATTATTGTGCATAAAAAAACGTCCATGAAAAATCCTTGTGGAAATGTTTTTTTCACGTTTGCAACCCTTTATGCTAATAGTCTATATAGGAATCTGTGTACTGTTTGTGTTTGTGTTTGTTTTTGTTTTGTGTTTTGTTGTTTTTTTTTTTTGTTTTTGTTTTTTGTTTTTTTGTGGTTTTTTTGGGGGCGGTTTTTTGGTGGACGGGTTGTCTGTCGACATGTCGAGGTCTTGTAAGTGTGTGTTGGGTTGAGGTTTAATATACCCAGTTATGTAGTCATGAACATGCTGACCAATACTGGACTTTTGGATTGCAGCTCAAAACGCGAGTATTCTGACAAGATGGATTCTAATAATCTTGAAGTATTATAATCACCCTCAAATCCATGGTAAGGACAATGGGAACTATAAATCTTTTTCTAAGACAGGCTTGTCCTGCTTCCTCCTCCTTACCTCACCATGAGCAGACAGGCAGAGTTTCTGAACATCGTACAACATTGGCATTTAAAGTTTATGAAATCAGAAACCTGTCAATCCCAAAATATAAGCATTGAAGCTGCAGTTGAGCTGTCAGGATTGTGCAGGACATTTAGCAAATCCGTACTTGCAAATGCACCATTTACCACTGAGTGTTTTCTAGACTATTTATTTAGACTATTAAAATTTTATTTTATTTTTTTTATTTATTTTTATTTTTTTTTAAATAACCTGAGTCTGTTATTATTGTCACTTGCTAGTTTTCATACCTTCAAAAATATAGTTTACTTATATAACCTTTATATAATTGTCTTTGTTTTTAATTAATGTTGTTGTTGTTGTTGTTGTTGTTGTTGTTTTGTGAGTGACTGACTATATAATAATTTTGCACCTCTAATTACAGGTAATCATGAAGTTGTCCTTGAGAGAATCCAAGTGAAGCATCCTTCAGATGTATATTGTTTAATCACTTACCAGAATCCGCCAGTTGACCAATTTCCCGCAGCAAATTCCTCCATAATCAGACCCACTGTTGCTTAAAAAGAAAAGCCTCATCTTAATTTGAACAAACTCCTTTTCTAGCAGTCGCTAACTTTATCCCATTCTGTACTCTGAAACAAGTCTGTCTTCACAGAAGTCAGGTTGATTTTTCACTTTTATAAAGTATTTGTTTGTCTTCTTAATTTGTAATACTGTGATCACTAGTGATCACTTTTCTCTTAATGACAAAGTTGGTGTTACTCATCCTGAAAACATTTAAAGATTCACACCAAAAGCTGTATTGACTGTCCCTTATCTCACAGATTCAGTTGAGGACTACATTTAGCATGAATGTTCATGTAGAAAGTCTGATCAAATCTGATTTAAAAGAGACTGTCTAAATTTGTAACTGTTCCATGGTGTTGTGTTTGTGAAGCCACATTGTGTAAACAAAATCAAATGTTGTACAAATGTTGTTAGTTTTGCCTGTTAACACTTTTCATTTTGATAAAACAGGAG
Source organism: Labeo catla (assembly GCA_012976165.1). Lineage (NCBI taxonomy): Eukaryota > Metazoa > Chordata > Actinopteri > Cypriniformes > Cyprinidae > Labeo > Labeo catla. The sequence continues at coordinate 61,352 of VONZ01000407.1, read as the reverse complement.
GCAATATCCAGTAAATATTCAGCAGAGTGTGATTTGGAGTGCAGGTTTTAAATGGTGTAGTAAATTGTCTAATTCTTCTTGCTTAAAGTACTTAAAGTGCCTTCTAGGTGTTTTTTTTTGTTTGTTTTTTTTTTTTTAAGCATTTCAATATCAGGCTTCAATATAATAAAGAAAAAGAAAACAGTTCAATTCAGTTTACAAAAGTAAAACAATTCTGCAATGTTAAATGTTTTTTTTTTTTTTTATTAATAATAATAATTACAGAATTTTTCGACATACTCCAGCCCAAAGACATACAGAGACCTAATTGCTTTTCTTATTGAGCATTAATTATTTTTATTTTTTTTTATAGGGGAGAGGGAAGAATGAGAAATTTAAAAAGTTGTAATTTATACTTGCAGTCATGTAAAACTATTTATGGTTTATCAACTATTTATGTTAAATTGGTCAAGTCAATTTTAACAGTAAAATGTTTCCCTGAATTAGTGTTTGTGTTAAAATAGGTTGTTTAACCTTTCAGTTTTTTGTAATGTTTAGTTGCAATTTAGAAAGTTGTTTAAAATGGGTTTTAAACCACTGTTTATTTGTGCTATTTTTAAAATAGGAATGCACTGGCATGACTCTTTGACGCAGCAAAGCTGATCAAAAATACTGCTGATAACATATCCACCTTTTGCAATTCTGAATTTCACTGAGATGACTGGATGGTCTCAAAATAAAAGCTTCACAATTAATAAAGAATAAAACAGTTCTCATTAACTGAAACATGTTTCCATTTGTTCATTTTTAGTTCTTATATTGCAGACTTTTGGGTATTGGTTCTTTTTGATAAACATGTAATGTTGTGAAATTACATTTTGCAAGACCAGTTGGTATAGTAGCTCATTTCTATTGCAAAATTTAACATGAATAGCTGCTTTCTGTATCACTCGGCTGCCAATAAACCTTCACGTGGAGTCAACATATCACCCATAATTGCATCGTTACAGGGAGCAATTAATTGAGATATTTAATGTTTTTTTTTAATCATTTAACTGGAAAAAAAAGGATGTTCATAATGAATGCAAATCACATTGTAAAATAAAAACTTACTAAAAATTGCATATTTAAGGCATACTGAATAGACAATATTGTTCCTTATTAACAAATATTTGCCAAGCTATACTGCATTAAAAAAAAATGTTAAATCTATAAACCATTCAATCTTTATATTTGTACACAATTGTGGGCATCTCATCAATTCAAACATTTTATCCATTGACAATACATGAATACTGGGTACTTTTGGCACTTTTATTAGTCTAATAGCCCAAAAAAAAAATCATAATTTACCATATTCATCACTTATTTTCCATGCAGTGACTGGTCCATCTTAGGCACTTAAATTGTACATTTGGCATCATTAAATATTGGCAACTCTTAAATGTACAACTACACAAACATATACAAATCTAGGACAATATGAGAAACAAACCACCAGATTTATAAGACAAGATAAATAACAGTAGTCCAAAAAAGAACAGCACAAGATGTTCTAATGCAGATTGTGTCAAAAATGTTATTGCATTCTAGACAGACAAACATGCATGTGCGCTGTATGTGTACTGAAATGTGTAGGTTCAATTCAATACATAGCACGAACTAATGTGAATGAACAATTTTCTGCAGCATTTATGAATCTAAATATTAATATTAATATTAATCTACAAATATGACATTCATATAACATAATATTGAATGTTAACCCAAGTTCCTTCATATGTGTATATGTACAGTAAATATATTCTTTATATATATGTATATATGTATATGTATATATATATATATATAATATCTTTAAATATATATATATATATGCTGTAAAAATTGTTCAGTTATTTCATGTTAGTTATTACATTTAATGCATAGAACCTTATTGTAAAGTGTTATCAAAGTAAAAATTAAAAATGTAATAAGGGAGAGATGAAAATAAGTTTTACCACTTTCTACAAGACATCAAAATAAATTTGAAAAATATTATTTGTCTTTGAATATACATACTCTTAAAAACACTCATACTCATGCTAGTTCCATAGATTCCTGATTACCAAACGCATCATTTTTGACATTCAAATCAAGTATATTTTCACAATTTTGATAAACATGACAGTTTTTGGTTGTTGTTGTTTTTTTGGTTCAAATCACTCACTCTGAGGCACTGAAATCGCTGGGCCTTTTGGATCATCAAAGCGGTCCATGGTGCGAACCTGCATGATCATGTGCAGGCCGTAGGTAAGAATGAACACCATGAGCAGAGAGGTCAGCAGGCCCATCCAAATGCCTGGAGTGAAGAATCCTGCACAGTCACTGGCATACGAGAAGTCTTCACTAGTAACGTTGAAGCCTTGGATCTGTGGAAAACACGATCAATCAGCTGCAGTATGTGGTGTTTTTATGACGTACTGTGTATATGTGACGCTGGAATACAAATATATTGCTATTGCAAGGTCCAAGGTCACATATGAGTTTTGTAAATGAAGCTGTCTCCAAAACTACACGCTGCAATAGTACCTGAAAATCAGTGAAGGACAGTGTCCACTGGGTAGCGTTGTCTGTAGCACTGCGAGGCACCAGCAGGGGGCTCTGAGCGCTGCTCACGCTCTGGCAATGGAAAGAATACTCTGCAGGAGAATAGATCCCGCCACTGCCGTTAAAGATGGCCCTCTGGCCGTCATACTCCAGCACCACCTGCTCCATCACTGACCAGTGGCGAGCAGATACGGGAAAGAAAATCTTGCGCATAGAGAAGCTTTGGGGAAGCGTCACAAATGAATACTGTTAAAATACATCACAATGCAAAAATGCAACAATATTGGTTAAAGGTTTGAAATAATCACACTTTTTGTCATGTTTATGACAGGTCTCTTATGTTCAAAAAAGCTGCATTTCCAAATAAAAAATACAAAAATAAAAACAAATTGTGAAATCATATAACTAAACAATATATACACTTTTGGTTAAAGGTTTTAAATAATTCGTTTTTGTAATTTCTTTGGCAAGTATCTTATGGTCAACAAAGCTGCATTTGTTTAATAAAAAAGTTCAATAAAAACAATTAAATCGTGTATATATATATATATATATATACTATTAGTTCAAAGTTTTAAATAATCACAGGTTTATGTTTTCGACAAGTCTCTTATGTTCAACAAAGCTGCATTTTCGAATAAGAAAAAAACAAAACAGTAAAATTGTGAAATAATATAATAAAACTATATATACACTATTTACTAAAAGTTTTTGTAATGTCTTTGGCAAGTATCTTATGACCAAGCTGCATTTTTTTTATGAAAATGTACAATAAAAACAAAATTATTAAAAAATTTTTATAAAACAGTATATACACTATTAGTTAAAGGTTTTAAATTACTTACCTAGCAGCATTTTTTAATAAAGTACAATAAAAACAATAAAATTGTGAAATAATATAATAAAACAAAATATATGCTATTGCTTACGGTTTTAAATAATTACAGTTTTTTAATGATTTGGCAACTCTCTAATGTTTAACAAAGCTGCTATTTCGAATAAAAAAAAAAAAATACAATAAAAACAGTAAAATTGTGAAATACAACAAAACAATATATACACTATTGCTTAAAAGTTTTAAATAATTAGTTTTTGTAATATCTTTGGCAAGTATCTTATGTTCAACAAAGCTGCATTTTTTTATGAAAAAAAAAAGTACAATAAAAACAATAAAATTATGAAAAAATATAATAAAACAATACATACACTCTTAGTTGAAGTTTTTTTTTTTTTACTGTTTTTGACAAGGTTCTTATGTTCAACAAAGCTGCATTTTTTTAAATAAAGCATAATAAAAACAATAGAAATGTAAAATACACTATTGCTTAAAGTTTTTTAATAATTACAGTTTTTTTAAATATAGAACTCTCTTATGTTCAACAAAGATAAAAACAATAAAATTGTGAAATAATATAATAATATTTACACTGTATAAAGTTAAAGATTTTAAATAATTACAGGTTTTTAATGTTTTTCACAAGTCTCTTATGTACAACAAAGCTGCATTTTCTTAAATAAAAAAATACAATAAAAACTGTCAAATAATATAATAAAACAAAATGTACACTATTGGTTAAAGTTTTTAAATAATACATTTTTTTTTATGTTTTTGACAAGTGTCTTAGGTTTAACAAAGCTGTATTTTTTAAAAATAAAAAAGTACAATAAAAACAATAAAACTGTGAAGTATTATAATAAAACAAAATATACACTATTGGTTAAAGGTTTTAAATAATTACAGTTTTTAATGTTTTTGACAAGTCTCCTATGTTCAACAAAGCTGCATTTTTATTTAAAAAAATACAATAAAAACAGCAAAATTGTTCAACAGAACTATTGTTATTTTATTATACTTTAATTTCTGTGATGGCAAGGTGGAATTTTCGGAAATCATTCTAACCATTTTATCAAATAAAAAAAAAAACTTTTGACCCCCTGAGATTCATTTAGCATCAAATATGGTAAATTCAAAAGGTCATACAATGTTTATTGCTCATTAGTAATAAAGCATAAAACACGTTATTTAATAAAATACAATATTCAAAAACGTTTTTTTTTTTTTTTTTTTTTTTAGATAAGCACAAACAAATATTTTTATTTTGGCATCCCTAATGAGCTGTACATGGGGGCCAAATGTTCAAAAATAATAATAATAATAATATATTTTTAATAATAATAATAATAATAAATAATAATAATAAAAAAAAGTTTTTTTGTTCAAAGTGTTGTGTCATGAGACCAGTATTGTGTATTGATCCAAATCATGACATTTCACCCTTATTAAAAACCTTGTAAAGTTTTGTTTTTTTCTTCTTTCATATCTAACTAAATCCTGTTCTTAGAAATCGCAAATAATTCATATCAGTGACATATTATGTGTTGAATACTCACATAAGCCGGAGGGACTGCAAACCCAGAACGCCTCTGTAATTAAGGACGAGTCTGAAAAACAAAACATTTTATACTTTCAAGCAAACTGAAAAATACTGAAATGTATACTGGTTTCTGCTTGATTATGATTCTGACCTTGACAGAGTTTCATTGCAAACTGAACCAGCCGTGACATCATCAGAACCATTAAAAATGTCTCTCGCCAGATCAACTTCATTTTTATTGTAAGTAGCGAGGAGAGTGTCGGCCCACAGAAGGATGCAGGGCCGCCCTAATGTGCCGTTGAAGACGAGCGGAGGTTTCACAGACTCCTGTGGTGGTGCCTGAAGTAGCGATCGGCCCATAGAATGCCCTGCCATTACAGGGGTCTCCTCGATAACCTACAAAAAAAAAGACAAAAGACATTGTTGCTCAGAGTTTCATCAAAGCTGTCGTGAATTTATTGTCAAATGAAGAGCTACTGTACATAATGTGGGAGAACAGTGCGGTACATACTAACTTTGTCCTTGTGACTTTCCTTATTTGGATAAAACCATTGTGAAATGAATACATGTAAATGTAAGGTAAATGTGAGGACTTACTCTAGAGGGCTTCAGGCCGGTGTATACAGCGGTGTAAGGCACATCCTGAGATTTGAACATGTCGAGGACCTCTCCAATGATCGCATCTAATCAGAAAAGAAAGCTTACATACTATAGTATAGTACAACAATACTGACAAACACATGAAATAAAGTTAGAAAGAATTAAAGTCAAAAATCAATATACAATCGTTATACTAAAATAATTAGCAAACCTGATTTAAAAAAAATGTAACTACTCACCATTTTTCAAAAGCAGTTCCTTTGTCTGATCCCTGACATGCAAACAAAGCAAAAACAGTGTTATTTTTATATTATTTATATATGGTATTTATTAACATATAAATTACCTTTTATTTTTACATTTTCAGTTTTATTTTTTAGTAATTTTATTGTGCTCTTTTGTGTCATTTTCTTTCTTTTTTTTATTATTTATATTTAGCTTTCAGTCGTTTTTATTTTTTATTTTTAATAATTTATGTACTTCAACTTATTTTGTAATAAACTAACTTCAACTTATTTTAAGTTGTGGCCAAGAAAATATTTCTACTTTTCATTCCTAAGTTTGTATGCTTCAGTTTCATCTAACATTTATACTTTATTTTAACAACCAAATGATTTTTAGGTTTTAACAATATCAACACAACAACCAGAAAAAAGGGAACATTTTAATATTATTACTGAAATTCAAAGTGCCTTGCAAAAGCATTCAGACATTAACCAGTTCCTTCATTTTACTTAAATATTGTGCTGTGTTTGTTGAATCCTTTTGGCATGACTTTGTTTAATAATTTTTAGAGAACTGATTTCTCTGAAAAAGCTGCAAATGCTATATTTTAGTCCCTGTGTTGCAGAAAGCATGAAAGTGCTTTACAATTAATATCTGAATACTTTTTGTAAGAAACTATGTATAAAATAACATCAAAGAACATCTTACCCAGCAGTGTAAGGGAGGTGGACGGCCAGCAGGGAAGGCTGTGCGGCGTTCAGCTTGATTTCCTTCAGGGTGCTGGGGTCGATGTGGACTGCTGGGATACCCAGCTCTCCCTGGAAGAGTTCCAGGATAGAATGTGATACAGACCAGTCCAGGGCTGGCAACACCAGGGGATTGGAGAACGTATGAAGTGCTGACTGGAATACCAAGAGAGAAAGATGATAATGTCGAAAGAACCCTAGTTGTGCTATCCTTCCAGAATAAAAAAAAAACAGACCCACCTCTAAATTTGAAAAGGCACTGTCTTGCTTGTTGCCAAAAACTCCACCGTACATGGTGAAGTCGTCCATACTTAGCTATAAAGTGGGAAGAACAGACAATAAAATTCATTACTTTAGACACTATTTTAGTTTTTATTAATATTTTGAATTAGTTTTTGTTTTCTGTTTTAATTTTATTTATTTAACAGCTTTTATTTTTATTTTAGTTTTAGTTATTTTAGTACATTTTACTTTAGTTTTTTTTTTTGTTATGTTTCACTTTCAGTTTTTGATATGTTCAATTTCAATTCAATTTTAATACTTAAAAATTAGAAATGCTGCCATGGCAACTAACTTAAATAAACAAGATTTTCAATCTTTATTTAATATTTCATTTTTTATCAATATTTAGTTTTCAATAACACTGATACATTGTTAAAGTTCACCCAAAAATGTAAATTCTCTCATTAATTACTTACCCTCACACTGTTCCAAAGCTATAAGACCTTTGTTCATCTTCGGAACACAAATGAAGATATTTTGGATTAAATCCAAGAGCTCTCTGACCTTCTATTTACAGCAAGGGTCCTACCATGTTGGTCAAGGTCCAGAAAGGTAGTAAGGACATTGACAAAATAGTCCATCAGTGGTTCAACCATAATTTTATGAATTTACAAAAATACTTTCTGTGCACAAAAAAAACAAAAATAATAACTTTCAACCATTCCTCTCCTCTGCCTCACACTAGTGCCATGTTGGAGAGTTGAAGAATTGTTGAATAAAGTTATTATTTTATTTTTTTGTGAACAAAAAGTATTCCCATACCTTCGTAAAATTACAATTGAGCCAATAATGTCATGAACTATTGTAACAATGTCCTTACTACATTTCTGTGCATTGACCATTAATCAATGCTGTCTATGGAGGGTCAGAAAGCTCATCAAAACCCGTGAGGAGGTTTGTAACGACATGAGGGTGAGTAATTAATGACAAAGTTTTCATTTTTGGGTGAACTATCCCTTTAATATCTACCATTTACCACACTCGTTAGTCAACGTTTCGCATCTCTGATGTTTAATATTGCGATAAAGCAAATTAAAGCTTGTCATTTCAGTTCAAAGATGTTCAAAACTGTACAGGGGTAATGAAATAATGGTATCTCCAAGGGAAGATGGATGGGGAAGTAAGGCTGTGGCTCAAAGTCACACTATACTGACAAGTCCAGTAACTATGAGAGTAAAAATATCAGTGTCAGAGGAGGAAACTATTTCACTAATAGTTCCACATTGTAAAATACATTCCTACTGCATTGTAAAAGTTTTCACCATTGTCAGAAATAAAAAAAAAAATTAATAAAGGACAATATGTGGAATTGATTTGAATAGCATTATTACCTTTATGACAATTTTTCGAACATACAGCACATTCAGTTCATTATTTCAACTAGATAAAACTGTATTCTAAGACTAATCAAATGTTTTGAATGCTATTTAGCACAAGAAAGCACTACAGGTCCCACATTTTAAATATAAGGGGCATTTTACCTTATCCTGTAGGAAGAGCAGCACATTGTGTGGAGCAATGGACAAGGCAGATTTCAGATAAGACGTCAGCTGCCCACCAGATACTGTCTGACCAGCTGCTGGTTGGGCCAGATGTGGCATGTTGGACCTGTATTGACAAAGATAGCATTTAGTTTGCAACCCCCCTTAACAGAATCAGGCTGGATTGAAACTTTGTCCACTGTAATAAAACCTCTACCAAACGCTATCCAATGTCGCTCAGCTGATTTATCTGTCTAAACATAGCCTATATAAGAAAAGCACAGCAGTGTTCTGGAGTTACTATAGATAACAATACGAAAACAACTTTAAAGAAACAACGTGTGACGTACCCATCACTGGTCCACATGAGCAGAGGCACTTGAGCATAACAGCTATAAATCGAACAGATAAATAATAAAAGCGAGGTGAAGGCCATTGTTGAGAGACTACAACGCTGCATTCCTACTTCCGTCATTCTGTAGGAGTGTCACGTGAATGGCAGAGCGCTGATGATCATGTGACTGCTTTTTTTCCTCAATCATGTGATTCTCTTCTGACTCGATTCGTTCACGTCTCCTGAACAGTGCGCACTGCGCAGGCGCGGGATGCAGCGTTGCTACATCATATGAAAAAGCTACATTTGCATTATTATACATAAGAAAATGAGGATTTCAGGATTCTTTGATATAAAAAAAGATCCAAAGATCAGCATATATCTGAAATAAAAAGCTTTTGAAACATTATACACTGTACCATTCAAAAGCTTGGAGTCAGTATTATTTTTTTAATTCATTGAAATGAATGCTTTTATTTAGCAAGAATGCTTTAAATTGATCAAAAGTGATGATAAAAACATTTATAATGTTACAAAAGATTCTATTTCAGATAAATGTTGTTCTTCTGAACTTTTTATTCATCAAAGAAACCTACTTGGCTGTTTTCAACATAATAATAATAAATGTTTTGAGCAGCAAATCACAATATTAGAATGATTTCTGAAGGATACTGGAGTAATGATGCTAAAACTCAGTCCTGAAATCACAGAAATAAATTCAAAAAATATATAATTTAATTAAAAAAAACTATATTCAGATAAAAATCAGTTATTTTAAATAGTAAAAATATCTCACAATATTACTGTTTTTGCTGTATTTTGGATCAAATAAATGCAGGTTTGGTGAGCAGAATCGTACTGTTCAAAAACGTTTGACTGGTAGTGTATATTAATCTATCTATCTATCTGTTTAACTATCTGTCTATCTATCTGTTTAACTGTTATCTGTCTATCTATCTATCTATGGTACGGAGCACTGAAAAATACATTGTTAACACAGTGGTCACATTGTAAAATAATGGTACATTGTAAAAAATAGGTACTCGCACTATTCCGTAAAAACAGAAATATTTGATAAAATGCCGTTTATTTTTAACAACTGAACTCTCGTTTGTCTACTTTATCTGCATAATCCAAATGTATCAGTTCTCGCAACAAAAAAAATAAAATTGCTAACAGTTCATCAAAAACCACCTTTGTTTTGTAAGACTACAAAAAGACAATCCGCTTCTTAATACTCAATGTAAAATTAGCATTTGTCTCTAAACACCTAATATCAGTGCATCGGGATGACGCTGTAATTTCAGGACAACTTTATTATGTTTAAATATTGACAGACTCTGTCATATGACCGCATTTAACCATGCTTATTTTAATTACTAACATATCACATATTATGAGCATGTTGATATGTAAGCATAAAATCCTTTGCGTTTGCAGAACACTCAAAACATCTCTTATCTTAATCATCACCACGTTAATTCACGCATTATTGAGTGAAGCTTCATCCACAGTGTTGTCGGCGGAGGGATATCTGGTACTGTGACTGCGCCCTGTGCCATTCAGCTGTAAGATGGGGAAATGAAAGTGCCACCGAGCGAATTTAACTGTTCTCAATAAGATTACCCAGGATGTGAATTATCGTTGATATTATTAAAGCATCTATATTTACGGCTGAACTGTAACTCTGGGTTGATGACATTCACGGCAATATTAATCATCTCCGGTTAGGGAGGTGCACTATATTATTTCGCGAATGTCTCCGCACCGCTGGAGCTTGTGTTGCGGTCAGGGCCATCTTTGGTTGTTCTCGCCGGTCGCACCACAGTCTGTGATCAATTGTGATACGTATCAAATTATTTGAGCGATAATTGTTTGCAAAGAGCTCGTTTTTGCCGCTTATAGGACAACAGACTGATTCTGCATAAATATTTTGTTGCATCAACACCGTTTTGCATATTTTTTTGCAGCGGAAATTTGGCTAAAGACGGGAGATCCACTGTAATACAACATGGATGAGGAATATGATGTTATCGTATTGGGCACCGGACTCACAGTGAGTAATGCATTCGGGTCACTGAGGACTCGCTCGCTTTGGAAACAGATAAAGATATTGCCGATGAATGCTCCGATGCTTATAGATGTGGCTGTACGAATAGATGCTTTGCGTTATATTGAACCCGAGGGCCTATTGCTGACGCATCCTTTGGACCAATACTGTATGTGTGTCTAGTGAGCCAGCATTTCTCGCAATTTCTTCCTGAATACGAGTGCAATCCATCCCAAATCCACCTTCCCACGTATTTTCAAAGCCATTGAGGCTGCATCATTATATTGACATGAAAGCGGTTATTAAAAAGTAATGAATGATTCTTCTCTCAGTGTCTGGTTCTAAGGAGTGGCATCAGGTATCCCGTTTGGTCGTGCGTCGAAATAAGGGAAATATATGTTTTCATTGCGGATATTTTGCCTTTAATGAATTGCCAACGTAAAAGCTGTATTGTACCTAAGTGATGTTAGTTTATTGTTTGCCTGTATTTATTTTTGTTATTGTTATAATCTAAAGAGCCCGATTGAACAAACGTAGGAGCTTGACATTGCATAAATGCGTGCAAAAGCAGTATTATTATTATTAATAATAATAAAAACGTAAAAAGCAGAAGTGTTTTTATCAAACGTTTCCTCTATTTTCCTCATGGAGGATAGTGGCTGATCTGGGCTGCGGCTCATAATGTGGGCTGGGTGTAGCGATGTCCGATTCGTGAACAAATTGTTCTTGTGAGTCGAATCTTCTTAGTGAATCGATTTGAGCGGCTTTTTAATATCCGAATTGTAAAAATTTTATAAACACCTCTTGGAAATGTATTTACGACTTACCTCTATGGAAGTTTTAACACACAAACGGTTGGATGTAAAACTTTAAAGTAATTACCGTATTGTTTAATGTAACTGTAACTTATGTTTAGGTTCTAAATTATTATTTTTTTATGCCATGGCTGCAACAAACGGAATTGGAACACACAAAATTAGAATAAACACAGTTGTTAATCAAACTTAAAAACAGGCCACGGATGTCAGAATGACGTAGACGAGTCAGAAGAGTTCATTTCAATGAGAACTGTTCAAAAGAACCGATTCGCGGAAATGATTCGGACTTTCCATCACTGGTTGGGTGGGGTGACTCGCATCCATCCCAGTGTTTAACACGGAAGTCAAGGCAGTGGATAGATACCCGCTGCCATGTCAACAGATGAAAAGAAATAGTATATCCATGAGCGATTATTTCAACTAAATCATTTTTGTTTGTGTAGGAATGTATTCTCTCTGGGATCATGTCTGTGAATGGGAAGAAAGTTTTGCATATGGACAGAAATCCATACTACGGTGGTGAAAGTTCCTCCATCACACCCCTGGAGGAGGTGAGGATGCTTCGCATTTACCACTGTCACTACTCCAATCTCATGTCTGCTTGATATTAAACACGTTTACTATAATTGTATAATTGCGAGAATAAATGTTTCCTTGTATTTTAACAAATTAATTTTTTAATTTTAATGTTAATGTTTATATCACATTTAAAAAAATATTTTTTTAATGCATGCACTCACATTTAACATGTTTTTCTCTCAGCTCTATAAAAGATTTGGGATTTCAGACAGCCCCCCAGAGTCAATGGGCCGGGGAAGAGACTGGAACGTGGATCTTATTCCTAAATTCTTAATGGCCAATGGTAAAAATATCTAAGTAACATGATTTTTGGTATGACAATATTGCTCAAAAATAATATTGTTGTCAAACAATTAATCGCAATTAATCGCATGCAAAATAAAAGTTTGTTTTCCTAATATATATGTGTGTGTGTGTACTGTGTATATTTATTAATTATATATAAATACACACATATGTATATATTTAAGAAAAATATGTTATATTCATATACAAAATATTTAAATATCAAACTTGAGGTTTATATATCATGTAAAAGCTAAATAAACAATTTGTTAGGATAGGATAATATTTGGCCGAGATTTGAAAATCTGGAATCTGAGGGTGCTAAAAAAATCTAAATATTGAGAAAATCACCTTAAAAGTTGTCCAAATGAAGTTCGTAGCAATGCATATTACTAATAAAATATTAAGTTTTGATATATTTACGGTAGGAAATTTACAAAATATCTTCATGGAACATTATCTTTACTTAAAAGAAAAGTCGATAATTTTGACCCATACAGTGTATTTTTGGCTATTGCTACAATTTTTGGTTTTGTGGTACATATATACATATATATATATAAATATTTTTAAATGACATGTATTTGTGTGTGTGTGTGTGTATATATATATATATATATATATATTAGGGCTGGCAAACGATTAATCGCATATAAAATAAAACTTTATAAATATATAAATACAGCCACATTCATGCATATATTTAAGAAATACATGTATATGTATTTATTATAATTTTTATAGAATTGATATATATAAATAAATTTATTTTGTACATAAATAACATATTTCTCTTAAATATATACATTAATTTGTGTGCATTTATATATACATAATAATTACACACAGTACACACACATATATTAGGCAAACTCAAACTTTTATTTTGCATGCGTTTAATCGTGATTAATCATTTGCCAGCCCTAATATATATATATATAAATATAGATATAGATATAGATAGATAGATAGAGAGATAGATATAATTATATACATAATACACAGACACTTTATTCACTAACTTTTATTTTGCATGTGATTAATCATGATTAATCATTTGACAGCTCTACTCAAAACATGATTTTGGATGAAACTGTTGTCCTTTAATTAATGCAAGTCTCGAATTTTTTATAATACTCTGAATAACGACGTACCACTGCATTTTGTCATTATCTTCCTTAAGGTCAATTAGTTAAGATGCTTCTGTACACTGAAGTCACCAGATATCTTGACTTCAAAGTGGTTGAGGGAAGCTTCGTGTATAAAGGAGGAAAAATCTACAAAGTGCCCTCTACTGAGACAGAGGCACTGGCTTCAAGTAAGTCCAGAAAGGATTTTTATTGTCTCTAGAATGAAAAAAAAATTGTTTTGATAAAAATGCAGATTAATTTAGTTGTCACATGTTTTGTTTAGACCTAATGGGAATGTTTGAGAAGAGACGTTTCCGCAAGTTCCTAGTTTTTGTGGCCAACTTTGACGAGAACGACCCTAAGACTTTTGAGGGCGTCGATCCCAAACTTACAACAATGGGAGAAGTGTACAAGAAGTTTGACTTAGGACAGGACGTCATCGACTTCACGGGACATGCCCTGGCCCTCTACAGGACAGACGAGTAAGTGTCGCTAGTGTTACAAAACTCCAGAATGTATGTAAGAGTTTTATTATTTATCATGTTTTGCGTTGATAATAAATGTAATCAACTGATTTGAATTCCTTCTAGTTACCTTGAGCAGCCTTGTCTGGAGACCATCAATAGGATCAAGCTCTACAGCGAGTCTTTGGCGCGCTACGGGAAGAGCCCATACCTGTACCCTCTGTATGGACTGGGGGAGTTGCCTCAAGGGTTTGCTAGGTCAGCCACTCCTCCCACCCAATCATTCTAGTAAGCATCATTTTAAAGTCCTTGTGTTATAAATATGGTCGAACTTACAGGTTAAGTGCAATTTATGGAGGAACCTACATGCTGAACAAACCAGTGGATGAGATAGTGATGGAGGGAGGACACGTGGTGGGCGTGAAATCGGAGGGAGAGGTAAATTTTTTAGACAAGCAGTGTTTGCAGTGTGATATAACTCAAAATTATTTATTAAATAGCAACTTCGTTTCCTGCTTTTTCCAGGTTGCCCGCTGCAAGCAGCTCATCTGTGACCCTAGCTACATCCCGGACCGCGTGCACAAAGTCGGTCAGGTGATCCGGGTCATCTGCGTCCTCAGCCATCCCATTAAAAACACTAATGATGCCAATTCCTGCCAGATCATCATCCCTCAGAACCAGGTTAACCGCAAATCAGGTTCGTGACAGTATTTTAACTTCGGAATACTTGCAGAGAAACATTTGCAGGACAAACCTACACTATAACTATGTGTGTAGAGTGTGTATTAAAGTGTGTGCATCAGTAATTGTGTGCAGTCAACACTAGAGGGCGCTGTTTGCTTTCATTCAAAAGTGTGAGGTAATGAAAGGTTCATTCATATTTTGTTGTTGTTTGCTGGTAGATATCTATGTTTGCATGATCTCCTACGCCCATAATGTGGCGGCTCAGGGGAAGTACATCGCCATTGCAAGCACCACTGTGGAAACCTCTGATCCCGAAGCTGAAATCGAACCTGCTCTGGAACTCCTCGAGCCTATTGACCAAAAGTCAGTTTACTCTCTTGTTCTATGTTATCTATACCCTGTTTACTTTAAGAACTGACAAATCAAGTAACATGGTTCAGAAAAATTTAACTATAATTGTATTACTATATTTAAAAAATATATACTTTTCACTCCAGACAGACACTTTAAAACTTTGGTCCGGAATGACAGTTAGCCAACTAAGTTCATGGTCACATATACTACATGAATGCAATTTTTTTTTTATTATTTTTTGTCATTTTACAGGTTTGTGGCCATCAGTGACATGTATGAACCCACAGACGACGGTACAGAGAGCCAGGTCAGCTTCCCACAGATATTTTAATATTATTATTATTATTTTCATTTAATTTTATTTTAGCTGTAGTAATTTTTGTTGTCTTTATTTATTATTATTTTAAATATTTATATTTAGCTTTAATTCATTTTTATTTCAGTTTTAGGTTTAGTGATTGTAGTATTTCCCCCTAAACTTTCATTTCATTTAGTTTCTGAGAAAACATTTCTAATTTTCACATAAACTGAAATAATATTAAATACAAGTATTAGATAAAAGATTTAATCTTAATAAGTATACTAATATTTAATATTGTTTTTGCCTTATTTCAATTAAAGAAAATTATTTTAAATAGTATAATCTTTGAATATACCTATTTAGCTTTAAATCTTTTTTATTTTAATTTTAGGTTTAGATATTATAGTATTTCATTCTAATCTTTTATTTAATTTAGTTTCCAAGAAAACATTTTTCATTTTCATTTAAGCTGAAATAACATTAAGTATAAGCATTAGATAAAAGACTTAAACTTAAGTATACTTATTTTTTAAATATTATTTCAGCTTTATTTTAGTGAACGAAATGATTTTAATAGTTTACTTTTTAAATATTTCTTTTTAGCTTTAATTAATTAATTTTAGTTTTAGGTGTATAAATGATAATATTTCACCCTAAACTTTTATTTCATTTGTTTTCCAAGGAAACATTTCTAATTTTTATTTAAGCTGAAATAATATTAAAGATAAGCATTAGAAAACATATTTGAGAAGTGTACTTTTATTTAATCTTTTTTTCAGCTTTATTTCAATTAATGAAAATTATTATATGATAATAGTTTAATTTTTTAATATTTTTGTTTAGCTTTAATTTATTTTTATTTCAGGTTATCGTTTAATTAAAGTACTCCGACTTGTTTTATTTTGGTTAGTTTCCAAGGAAACATTTCTAATTTTCATTTAAGCTGAAATAATATTAAATAAAAGCATTAGATAACAGACTTAAACGTAAGTATACTTATATTTAATATTACTTCAGCTTTAGTTCAGTTAATGAAAATTATTTGAATAGTTGAATTTTTAAATATTTCTATTTAGCTTTAATTTCTTTTTATTTCAGTTTCAGAATTAATAATCACAGTATAATCATTTCACACCGATGCAAAATTGAATCCACGTCAGATGGGCGAGTTGCTCATTTATTCAAAAGATTTTAGAAATGCAAATGAGTAACAGAAATAATAATTATTAATATTATATAAATAATTATAAATAATAATAATAATAACTTGAAACTAAAAAATTCTAATTTAAGTTTCAACAGAAATGTTCAATCCAATTATTTCACAAATAAAGTTGTTCTTAATCAATCTATAATCAAACAAGTTAGTATAAAGTATAACGTCTGTAAAGATCTCCCACGCCTGCATCAACTCGTGACTACCTAGAAATAAATTAATGATATGTTATGGTTTTATCACCCCCGAGACACAGGGAGTACAGGATATACCAGTTTGGACATAGGTCTCTAGTGACCCAAACATTTCTAATCTCTAAAAGGGGAAATAAGCATACTGCATTTCACACTAAGTTAAAGTTATTAACACCAAGTTAAAGATTATACATAGATCATTTGACACGACGTACTGCTGACCAGAAAGACCACGTATACAGTACACAATGTACAAGTTGTCTTGTTAGATGTGCTGTGCTAGTCAAGAAAAATCATTAAAGAACTGAGTACATAATTTTTAAGAATTAATAATAACTAATATCAATGCAAAGAATAATTCAGCTTCTTATATGACTATGTAAATTTCAAAATCCCATCAACACTAAACATTTTTATTTTATTTAGGTTCCAAGGAAACATTTCTAATGATCACTTAAGTAGGGCCCTGTGATTTCCGCGATGTGGGAAAACACGGACAGAATCGCGGAATCCAGTCATAAAAACGGAATTTCCTGAATAACGCGGAATGTCACGTAATTTATCAAAGTTTGAATGAAGTAATCAAAAGTAGGTCATTACACTTAAATCAAACCGCAATATGGACTAGTTAATATTATGCCACAAAAATACCATTTAAATGTGAATCCTGCATATTCTGCGTGTCTCTGTTTTAATGAATGGAGCAGACGAGCGGTTTTGTTTACTGCACACACACTGACGTGCGCGTGACGCTCACGGTGATTTCAGCATTTGACCGTTCTATTTTAGGAAAACTAGCGTCATATCATATACACACAGAAATGTAAAGGTAGACACGGCAACACGTCAAAATAAAATTCGAGTTTAACTTGAAGACATTGTGCCAGAAATATATTACTACTATTACTACTACTACTAAAATGAAAAACATTATTTTTTAGGGTATAATCACACAACATTTCTTCCATGTTTTAAATTTGATAATAAATTCCCTTTTGTTTGCGAAAAAATTGGCTTAATTTTCAATAATTAAAAGATAAATGAAATTCATTTCATTTGATAACCAGAACATTTTAAATGCACAACACAGAATTTCTGAGGGTAAAAAAAAAAAAACTTTCATAAGGCTATTTTAAGAATAAATTTGAATAAATTAAGTATGCTCAAATAATTAGACATGCTAGAACAATAAAACATGAGAAAAAAAATAAAACATTTAGGGCCCTAAACATGTCATTTTTGTTAAACCTTTATTAAATTGATGTGAAATTGTAAAAGTTTCATGATTTTAATTATTTAGACATGCTTTACCGTTTAAAAGGAGTTGAAAAACACTTTAAACCCAAGAAATGGAATCCAGAAAAATTTAAACGGGAAAAAAACGGAATTTGAGAAAAAATAAAACAGATTTCATAGGGCCCTACTTAAACTGATATACGCATTAGGTAAAAGACTAATAGTTTAATTTTTAAATATTTCTATGTAGCTTTACTTTTATTTCAGTTCATGTTTTAATATATATATATATATATATATATATATATATATGAAGAGTTTATTTGCAAAAACAGATAACTCCCAAAAATCATGCTCTTTTTATTTTGCATTCCAGTTACTCTCAATAAAACTGCAGTTGGGTTATTTTGATATATATATATATATATATATAATTTATTTATTCACTTATTTTCATTTTTTACACTTCATTTCAGTTTAATTTCAGTTAAAAACTAGTTCAATAGCGTTAGATAACAATAACAACCCTGGCTTCACAGTAATATCTTTCAATAAGGTGCTGCTGTTTATCAGTCCCAAACATAACCACTTCTTCATTTTTCCAGGTTTTTGCATCACGGTCCTACGATGCCACCACTCATTTCGAAACAACTTGTAACGACATCAAGGACATCTACAAGCGCATGACAGGCAGTGACTTCGACTTTGAGAACATGAAGCGTAAACAGAACGACGTCTTCGGCGAGGACGAGCAGTGAGGGGTGGAGAAGTGACGGAGGAGTGGAGAGGCAATGAACAGAAGGAGGGCGAGAGATGAGGCGGGCTGAACGACATTTACCACACTGGGTTCAGAGGTTACGCAGAATCGACAACGCCGTAAATCTCTTTCAACCGGCCTTATCTTTCCCAGCGTGCTCTTTGCTCATTGTCTCCACACCCCTCCGGTGTCTCTGTTCAGATACTTACAGTTCAGCACACAGACACACAAACGCTCTATCGCTCACATTCCACAACTCTGCACTACAAAGTGGGCTCACACCAACATGCTATTTTAGATTCCTACACAAGCAGTATGCATCGTTTGCGCAAAATATCCTGTTGAAGTGAAACACGCGTCTTTCCGTTCTATGAATATCGTCTTTTGACTGAAGCCCATACATGTGAACAATTCCTCGAATATTGAAGGAGATTTAAAACATTTCTCAACTTTCGTGAAGTGTCCCCAACTGTCCCAGACTGTTAGTTTAGCATACTATCGTCACTTTGACATTTAACAGCTTCATGTGAACAGCAGCCTTCCTGTACTTTAGGAAAGTGTCACAAAAACATATTAAACACTCTCCATTAAACACTACAGTTTGACACCTGGAAAAAGGATGTAATATGATAATATTGATAATATTTAAAATACAAAACATTTGACACTTTGACACTCTCATAGTCTCATATCATTGCATTTCCTACTCTGCTCTAGCACTCACTGGTCTTTAAAGTTATTTAATTCTTTTCTATTATTATTATTATTGGTGGATTTTTTTTTTTTGGCAACTAAATTGAATGAGATGTATAATATGCAGTATAGAAGTGAACTGTAAGCCATTAACTTGTAACTAACATCACAATCTTTGTGCTAACCTAAAAACATCACGATTTCTAATGACCTTATTCTACGTTCCTCACGCTCCTGCTATCATTCATTTCATTTGTAGTGAAACCGACACATACAGCTGTTATCGAATGCGAATGCAAAAATGCATAACGAGTAGATCGCCTAGTCGGTTATGGGAAATGAGTCTTAATAGGAATGTGGAAGCAATTTTCACTCCCACAGCTGCAGAAGTAAACGATAATGTGAATTTAATGAGTGTCAGATCCTTTGGTATTTGATAGTAGCCATATCCATTGGTGTTCTGGCTTTGTAAACCAGACTGCAGTCTACTAAATACATACATGCTCTAACTCTAAATTGCGATGAACACTATGCCTCTCCCCGTGTACTGTAAAGATTCTCACTGCATCATGCAATCAGACTTCATCTTTGATTTCTATTTTATCTGTGATTGACACATGTAGTCTCTGCATTTACACAAGACTAACTTAGTATTGAACGATGACTGGTCATGTTCACCATTGCTTCTGTTTCTAATCATGCTTGTTTGTTTTCAAACGATTTGAATCGCCATCACTAGTTATAGTAGACGCTAGTCTGGAGCAGATGATAACGGTGTGCTGTTTGAACTCACTGTACAGCTTTCAGTGTAGAATATACAAGCATTGTCATGTTTTCCATCCTCGCCTTTGCTGAGAAACAAGCCTTTGACTGTAGTTTTTTTTTCCCCCCGCCCTGTTTATTTTGAATGGAAAACAAGTGTGAGTTTCATTACATTTTTGAATTTTATTGGGCCAAAGTCACTTATGGCCTTATAGATTCACATAGAAGCGTACAGGTCTTGAATTCTCTTCCTTAGTGCACAAATTAGATTGTGAATTAATGATAACTGGAATCAAATAGAATTACGCTGCATTGCTATGTTTGTTATCTTTTGCACCTCTCCAGCATATTGTCACATATGTTTGGATGAACTGTTTTGTACTGTATTTATTTTCATTTTGTCTTTCATTTTCAATGTTGAAACAACTAAACAACTTTAAAAAAACTGACACACAAACTCGACAATTTTAAGTTGTGAATTTCATCTCGTGTTTGAGCAGTCTTGTGCAACAAAAATAAATATGAATAAAATGAAACTCAATCTTTCTTTGGTTGCATTTGATTATTGGCACGTGAAGAAGGATTTCTTTTTCTAACAGGACAAAGGAATCATTCAATACTTGTTACTAATATACAATATTATATTATTTTAAATTAAGGCGCATATATATATATATATATATATATATATATATATATATATATATATATATATATATATATATATATATATATATATATATATATATATATATATACACACACATACATACATACATACACTACCAGTCAAAAGTTTTTAAACAGTAAGATTTTAATGTTTTTTTAAAGAATTGCATTTATTTGATCCAAAGCACAGCAAAACAGTACTTTTCTATTTGAATATATTTTATATTTTAAAATGTAATTTATTCCTGTGATTTCAAAGCTGAATTTTTAGCATCATTACTCCAGTCGCATGATCCTTCAGAAATCATGCTAATATTCTGATTTGCTGCTCAAAAACATTTATTATTAAGTTGAAAACAGCTAAGTTGAATTTTTTCAGGTTTTTTTGATGAAAGTTTAGAAGAATTTTATCTGAATTATAAATTGAAATTTTTATAAATTTTATCTGAATTATAAATGAAATTATATTTCATTTATCTGAAATATAAATCTTTTGTAACATTATAAATGTCTTTATCATCACTTTTGATCAATTTGAAGCATCCTTGCTAAATAAAAGTATTAATTTCTATAACTTTGTTCCAAAAAAATGGATACTGACTGAATTTATACTGAAAATTTATACTGGTGAGGTTTTGGATGGTATAATGTTGTCTGATTTTTTTTTCAGATAAATTCTGATCTTTCTATTCATCAAATAATCCTGAAAAAAAAAATTCAACTGTTCTAAATAATAATAAAAATAATAATAATAATACATTTATTGGACAGCAAATCAGCATATTAAAATGTTTTCTGAAGTATTATGCTGAAAATAGCTTTGATCACAGGACTAAAATTACATTTTAAAATATATTTAAATAGAACAGTACTTTTAAATAGTAAAAATATTGTAAAATAGTAATATAAAATGTAAAATATTATATAATATAGTAAAAAGTAATGTTTTTGCTGTACTTTGGATCAAATAAATGCAGGCTTGTTGAGCAGAAGAGACTTCTTTAAAAAAAAAACATTAAAAATCTTACTGTTCAAATACTTTTGACTGGAAGTGTACATATTTATGCGAACTAACTGGAAGATTGGAAAACATGATTACTGTGAATGTTTTTTATCATCTCATCCCAAAGATAACATTAAATTTCACACTCTGCTATGACGGCACAAGCGCATAAATACATAAGACACAACATACAGCATTAAAGTTACATAATAATATTCTAACATGATGAGATTTTGCCCTCAGCCAAAACTATTTGCTTTGGAACAAATAACTGATTAATGAGAACAAAAACTGTCTGTTAGATTTACCCAGGACGAATTATAGCTGTTTAACCACTATAGAGACATCAAAGCCAGTGGTAAATTCCAGAAGATCTGGCCGAAGTAAGGCTGCTCTCAAGGGTTCATGAGTACTGAACAGCTGTTGACGGCCCTGGAGCTCACATCTTTGAAAACATTGAAGCTAATATTAAAACAGATGTTATCTTTACTAACAAACCACATATCTGAAGTCTAAACACGTACATTCTCGCCTAAAAAATTTAAAACTACATTCCGTCACAAAAACAGCATTATATATAAAATTATAGTGGATTTGGGAGTCTGAAACTACACTCACTGTGAGAAATACCGCAAGCGTAATGATACAAAACAGAGTTCTGATATAACTAGAATATCACACTCCTTTCAGCCAGTCAGATTTGAGGACCAGAACTGTTGTATAAAATAAAATAATTTTATTAAATAGTTAATTTACTAATAAAAATGCACTGATATATACTACAATTCTATTGAAAACAGTATAGACAGGCTTTTTTTGTAAATATGGTTAGAATTTAAAGTCATTCTAATTCTATTTTAATATATTTTCAAATATAATTTATTCCTGTGATGGCAAAGCCATTTATTCAGTCTTTAGGGATTTTTTTTTTTTCGAGGATTCCTAAGCTCAATTTCCTTTATTTGAAATAGAAATCTTTTGTAACATTAATGTCCTTATCATCACTTTTGGTCATTCGAATGCGTACTTGCAGAATACAAAAACAATACAAATCTTCCCCTCCACAAACCTTTGAACGGTAGTCTACGGTAATGTTCAAATCCAAATATTTGGACCAGTCAATGCTTGTGAAACATCCTTCAGTTCATCACAGCTTGTGTATATTCTTAGTGTCTCCCCCATCAGATGTTTTTGCACTGTCAACATCAATAGATTCAAGTTCCAGTGTCTTTTCTGTACCTTTTGTAACTCTGTGGTATGAAGGTTATCTATTGGCGATCCACGACATAGCTCTCATAGGACTGGCCCAGAAGTCTCTCTACATCCACCTTTGGCACTACCCAACATTGAGCTGAGTGTCGCTTCCTGGTTGAGTCCTTCAGATTTTTGTCTTGTAGAGTGACAGGAAAATGCTCGTCTCCTTTCTTTAGCAAGCCCATGGTCAGCGAAGTGTTCTTATTTGTTTGTGCATGATGGAAACCAGCTTGATCCTTTGAAACCCTTATGACCTTCATATGGGTATGCTGAAACTGGCCTGAAAATAAACACCCATTCAAATCCTCAAAATACAGCTGAAAAACATCTCACTGAATAAGGTTTAAAAAAAAGAAAGAAATGGTGTTACCTACCCAACAGCCCTTGTGTGAGATGAGAAAGCCCCTTTCCATTGGCAATATAGAAGCCCAGGTGCTCCATTTGAAAGTATTTGGGATGGTCGTAGCGATGGAAGAGAATGAGGAACTGTACACCAACCCCAAGCTCGATCCAACAGCTGTGGTGTTCTTCAACCATGATTTTCATGCCGTGGCGCTCCACAGATCCTCTCTGATTGGTGGGTAGCATCTCAGTTTCCTTCCCATCCACTTGCACTTGTACTAAGTCCAGTGTTAATGTGATCACAATGGCACCTTTGGCAGCAATGATGGAAATCCTGTCGAAGAAGGTACGAGTACGATTCTCCAGCCCCTCCTTAGGAGGAGCCAGCATTAAATGCCCATCCACAACAATGCCTAACAGTATAAAACAGGAACAAGAGACATCAATTATTTTAAAAAGTAGCTAAACATCTCATGCATTTTTGGTTTAGATTTTTAGGGTCAAAAGTTTTTGAACAGTATGATTTTTCTCTTCTGCTCACCAAGCCTACATTTATTTGATCCAAAGTACAGCAAAAGCAGTACAATTTTTTAAATATTTTTACTATTTAAAATAACTGATTTCTATTTATATATATTTTAAAATGCAGTTTATTTTCCTGTGATTTCAAAGCTGATTTTTTAGCATCATTACTCCAGTCATAATCCTTCAGAAATCATTCTATTATTCTTGTTTGCGGCTCAAAAACATTTTTTATTATTATTATTATTATTATTATTTTAAAAACAGCTGAGCAGGGGTTTTTTTCAGGTTTCTTTGATAAATAGAAAGTTCAGAAGAACAGCATTTATCAGAAATAGAAATCTTTTGTAACATTATAAATGTCTTTATAACCACTTTTGATCAATTTAAAGCATTCCTGCTAAATAAAAGTATTTATTTCTCTAATTTCTTTCCCTGCCAAAAATAATATTGACTCCAAGTTTTTGAATGGTATAGTGTATAATATAGTGCATAACAAAAACATTTTATTTCAGATAAATGGTGATCTTTGTATCTTCTATTCATCAAAATATCCTGAAAAAAAAAAAATGTACTCAACTGTTTTAAATATTAATAACGCAGCAAATCAACATATTAGAATGATTTCTGAAGGATCATGTGACAATGAAGACTGGAGTAATGATGCTGAAAATTTAGTACTGATCACAGAAATATTACATTTTAAAATGTATTCAAATATTTCAAAATTTTACAGTTTTTGCTGTATTTTGGATCAAATAAATGCAGGCTTGGTGAGCAGAAGAGACTTCTTTAGGGAAAAAAAAAAACTTTACAAATCTTACCATTCAAAAACTTTTGACTTGTAGTGTATATATTGGATGTAAAAACATAAAACCACCTTTGTCAGGGTCCTCAAGAAGACGCAGTACATCATCAGCCCTGCCATCAATGGTAAAACACAAGTTCTGATGGAGCTTTGGGAGCTGAACGACAAAATGTGGGTCTCCATCCACTTTCAGAGACACAAAATATGTTAATGTATGTTAATACATCATGTCTAAGAGATTATAATTTTGTGTTCAACTTTAAATTAGAAAAAATGGCTAAAGGAGTAAGGAAAAATAGAGTATTTCATGAGATTGTGTCCTTGAGTCATACCTGAGGAGGAGAACACTCTAATTGAACTTAAACTGGGTTGGTTATCTGGGTCTGTTGAAACTGAATTGTGCTTTTTATTACAAATTAATAAATACACTATATTTCTGAAATAATTTATATAAATTTATTATTGCACATACAGTGATTATGAATTGATAAATGAAGTGCTTACCTGACACCTCAGCATCAGAATCTAAATCTAAAAGAAAAATCAACAAATCCAACAAATACTTACATAACAATAATTCCTAGTAGATGAAAAGTAGACCAAACAAAACTTTGTAATGTTTTTAACTCACATGACTCATAATGGATGTTGTAGTCATAGTCGTAGTCGTGTGCTGTATCATAATCTGCAAAATAACATCATAATGATGCAGCTTTGGCTTGAACTGATATATGTTTAGGCAGTTATTGTTTATATTTGGTATCAGTGTCTAACTGATTTAGTACTTGAAAACGTATTACTTACCTTTAAGAAGTGCAATATCTGTATAAAAGATTAAGAAACACATGATCAGAAGCTACACCTTTACCCTAATGTCACCTTGACACCTTGATAAAGTCGAACGTTTTCCAAATTTTTGGCACTCTCAGTATTTACTCCGCTTTCAATCCCACAATAAGGTGCGTTTCCTTTGACTGTAAGTGCCCTGCAAAGTGGATTTAATAGTGTATACTGCCATCTTAAGTGAAATTCTAGTCCTAGTAGAGCCTACATGTACGGTTTAAATAGCACAGGAAATAAGGGAACACTTCAAAAGTTAGATTAGATGTTAGATTTACCCAAAATGAATTATATCTCATGTTTAACCACTATAGAAACATCAGATCCAGCAGCAAATTCCAGAAGATCTGGCCGAGGTAAGGCTGCTCTCAGCGGGTCCATGAGCACTGAACAGCTGTTGCCGGTCTTGGAGCTCACATCACCAAAAACGTTAAAGTAAATTATAAAAAAAGATGTTATCTTTATTAACAAAAAGCATATTTAATGTCTAAAGAAGTATTTTCTTACCTAAAAAAACTACATGCCATGACACAAAAACAGCATTATATATAAAATGTTAATGGATTTTGGAGTTCTGATATCACTAGAATATTGCACTCCTCTCAGCCAATCAGATTCGAGGACCACAAAGAACTGCTGTATAAAGTACAGTAACGTAAAAAGGAGTTTCCAGCATTATTATTCAGTTTAATATGTTCCAGATATGGATTGTACACAGTTGTGTGCAAGATTGTGTGACAAATCAAACACACATTTTGATACCTTTGGAAGAGCAGTGAACACTGCATAGGGACCTTGTCAAATGTACACAGCTATAGAGAATGAATTGTAGATGCATGTTCAACGCTACTTAATCTGCCCTAGTGGACACATACGATGTCTATACAAAAGTAGAATGAAAATAATATGGACTGCATTACCTCTACTCTCAATCTGGATGGATGAAGACACATCTGATGGATAGAGAAGAATGGAAAAGAGAGGACACAGAAATGACCATTATATTCAGTGGCACAGTGGTTATTCGTTTAAAATGTAGGTGACATTCAAAGAACACAAAACTACTAAAACTGTGGCTAAAAATGTCATCTTATGCTCCTTCGAAGGAACTCACCCAGAAAGCGTGAGGCTTCCCACAACTTTGGTGCATCTGTCATTCCTGGCATTGGCAGAAATGAAGGAGCCATCAGTGTGGCCACTTCCAGTTCAACCTGAATGTCTGAATTTGCATCTGTGGTAGATGCTGTGGAGGTTAATGTTTGTTGGCCCTGCTCAAGTGTTGTGAGTCCTGAGGTAGTAGAGTTCTCGGTGTCTGAGGGAGAGTCTTTCACCACAGATGGTGCAGTTTTGACTAAGGTGGCTATCGTTGTGCTTTTGACTGGAAGAGAGGAAGAAGTGGTTTTTGCTGTACTAGGAAGTGTGTTTGAAATCTTAGCCAAAGCTGGTGTGGTTTTCATGGTGCTGGTAGGCGAAGAGGAGGGCTTGCTGGAAAGTGGGTTGGATGTGGTCTTAAGTGGTCCTGTAGTGGTCTTCTTAGGTGACGGTGGAGGGTTTGTTTTGTTTAGGGAGACAGAAGTGTTAGGCGGTCGACCTGTGGTGTGAAGCCCTGAGGGTGGTGGATGTGCTCGTACAGATTTGGTGACAGGTGGTTTGCTTGTTTTTGGAGGTGAGAACGAGCTGGATTTTTTGTGTCCTGTTGCAGATGTGGAAGATATTTTAGGTACAGCGTGAGAGGTCTGATTCGTCACGTTTGTAGAACCTGCTACGGTACTAGTTGTCGTCTTGTTAGTAGTAGCCACAACAGGAGAACCAACAGTAGGTTCTGGTTCATCAATATCTGGTTTGATCACAACCAACGATGTGACTGGTGTTACAAAATTGTACTTCAGCGAAAGATTGGTGGCTTTGTCTACAAGAAGACGCTGTGTGAACACATCCGAGGTGTTCATTTTAGCCAAGAGCAACTCTTTGATTGTGAAATAAGCCCAGAGCCGATGCACAATGCTGGGAATGCCATCCAGTGCCTGTGTACAGGCCAGAGATGGTTCTGTGACATTTACAACTGCTTTGGCCAACGGTAGCTCATTCTCCACCTTGACTTTCTGTTTTGAATCGTTTGCTGTTAGTGTAACTTTTAGATCCTGTGTACCTGGCTTAAGTCGTCCCGTGACTACCAATTCGGAGCCCTGGAAGTAGTTGGGGAACAGAGAGCGAGTGATATCGTACACTTGATCATCTAGATAGGACAGCTGGATATCTGAAAGCAGAGGGCTGGCGACTTCATCGTAGAAACCTTTCAACTGGACTGCTGCATCGTCATCCTCATATACCTAAGAAACAACAAACTGATTAAAATATTGTTTAGTATAATTTTATTTACACATAATTTAATGTAAATCATTCATTTAACCAATTCATTTTAAAAAAATGATTTATTCAGGAATAAAACAAGTGACTAGCTTTATTTTACTGAGTCATTGAATTGTTCACTCAACTGATTTGTTCAAAAATTTAGAAATTAAACAAGTGACTGTCTTTATAAAAATGTCATATCTTTTCTTATATAGGCATAGCTGTAGAAGGGCCACTTACCATCCGAGCCACACCCCGATTCTCCAATGCCAGCCTTCTCAACATTGGAAAATCAGCATCATCGCCAAAGGCTAGGCCAAATAATGAAGCTAAACCCAATGCATTCTGTGCATTGCGCAGAATCGCATCTGGTTCTGTCTCCCCAATAGTGGCTTCTCCATCAGTCAGGAAGATGATCATGGGAACACGGTGAGATGAAGGCGCATGACCAGTGGATGAAGATGAGTGTGAGGATGGATTTAGCAACTGGGCGGCAGACAGTAGAGCTGCGTTGATGTTTGTCCCTGGTGTCAATAGATAAAAAAAAAGAGTTTATTTACAGTATTTACAGTATGTTTATTACAGTATTTCCATGGCGGTTTAATCTCAAGTCTCAAGCTTACGCTACACCTACATTCTACGTCATCCGCTGGAACACCACTCTCTCGTGAACGTGTACAACAGTTAGCGGAATCTAGAGATTACGATTCATAAAGTTTTAAATATTGATATTTTTCTTACACAAATGTATCAGTTTGCTCCAGAAGGTCTTTATTAACCCACCGAAGCCATGTGGGGTACTTTTTATCAACAGCCATTCACTGCCATTATAACTCTTGGAAAAGTCAGGACATTTTTAATATAACTCTGATTGTATTCATCTGAAAGAAGAAAGTCATATACACCTAGGATGGCTTGAGGGGGAGTAAATCATGGGGTAATTTTAATTTTTGGGTGAACTATCTTTAAGGTCAATTAAAGCATCAGTATCATTCATATGTCTTCATATGTAGTTACATATACACATCTGCAAGTGTTATTAAATATATTTCAATTGCTATATGTATGTTTTTTACGACAGCGTTTTATTGCCATGTTAAAAAATGAAAAAATATAAGATTACGAGATTAAAGTAAAAATATTTTGACAATAAAGTCAAAATTATGAGAATAAAGTCAAAATTACGAAAATAAAGTCAAAGTGTTTCGAGAATAAGGTCGAAATGTTTTGAAAATAAAGTCAAACTGACAGAATTCGAAAGCTGAGCTGTGTTATATTAAAAGCAAAGCACAAAATTATTGTGGGTGTCTGCCAGATTACAAATCATTAATGATTTGTAATCATTACTGTATTATACCGTGAAAAAACGGGTAGTGAATGGTCACTTATATACCGCAGAAAAGACAAAAACGTAACTTACGTTAATGAGTTGGAGTCCACTTTAACCTATAGAATGTTTTATTTTAGTTTTTTTATTAAATACATGTGAGGAATGAAAGTTGGATGCCACAGTCGTTTTTGCAGAGTAGGTGGTGGAATTTTCAGAAAACAGTATAATTTAATGAAATGAATGTCATCTCATTATAATCAAAAAGACGACTGATTCACATGAATACAGCGATCTGTCCCGCCACATTAAAGAGTGTGAAAAACACATTGCAAGACACACTGTATTTTGTTTGTATTTTGCTATAAAACTTACAGATTTTGAAAGCTGAGACCTTGTTTTATATAAAAAGTACCAAAAGCACAAAGCTTATTGCTAATAATGGGTGGCTGGTGTACTACAAAAGGCATAAATGAATGCAATCGAAGACGTGAAATATTATTTTTAAGCATATTGTCCCTGCGAGTATAACACATGGTAGGATTTCTGCCTATATTCCCACATGTATTCAAATAAATTCTGGTGGCCTAAAAACTTCTCCTGGTGCTCCCAATCTGGGCCATTTATACTCTGAAAATATTAGGCTATAACTTTAATTGCTACAATTTAATTCTCTAAACATTTCAACTTTATTTTCAAAACGTTTCGGCTTTATTCTTGAAACATTTCGACTTTATTCTCGTAATTTTAGATTTCTTTATCTTTTAACGTGGCACTAAAAACATGTTGTATTATTTTGATTATGTATCAATAATTATTATATATGAAGTGAAATGTTTTTTTTTTCCCACAATAAAGATACAGATACAGAAGAAACACCCACAGCCCTCTGCGATTATCTTCCTGACAAATTCCTTGGCATCCCGCACATTTTGCCGTGTGGCGCGTACAGTGCGGCCTTTCTTCCAGGTGTGGACCTTATCTGAGAAAGTGATGAGATTGAAGTAATCTCCCTCACGTAGGTCACTCAGTATGGTGGTCATGGCTGCTTTAGTCTGATGTAAAACAGTGGAGAAATACATCATTCAGTGTTCTTCATCTTGTTCTCAACAAGCTGTGGTTTTGAGCTGGCTGAAATGCTACCTGCTTGATTTTTGTGCCAATCATAGAGCCGCTGATGTCAATGACGAAGATGACATCTTTAGGAACTACAGGAAGTCCTCGAGGTGCAAAGTAATGAACAAAGTAGCCATCATCCACCTGAAGAAAAAAACAAAAGAAAACATTACAATGCTACACTAGGACCTATTCCGCTACCAGCGATCAGATACGTTAGTATGAAAACCTGGATGTCCCCCATGGGGTCTTTGAGCTCCACGTCATATTGAATGATGAAGTCTGCATTGAGACCTCTGGGGGAGATGTTCTTCTGTTGCTGAATGGTGGGAGTGTAGCGCACATGTGCGCAGTAAGGACTCTGCTCAACCTTAGTTGATGGAGGAGGATCTGCATCCGCTGAAAGATCAGTAAGAAAGAGTGAAACCATATACTTTTTGTTCTGGAGTGTTAGAGAGATGGTTCTTTTATAAGGTACCGTGAACACTGTTGGTGAGCAGTCGGCTAGTTCGCAGTGGCAGAGCTCTGATAAAGCTGATGCCTGTCCGCTCTGAAATGCTAACGTCCAGGGAGATGTTCTGCACGGGTTGCCCAGGCCGTAGACCTAGAGACAGCTCATAGCGGCCAAGCCGTCGTGATAACAGCTCCTCATAAGTCAAAGAGAAGGAGACACGAGTCCCAGGAGGCACGTTGACTGCTACACGGAACTTCTCTATCTCACGTTCCCTTTGGAATACAACAGAAGTTAGAAGTCAGGTTCCAGTTCTTCATGGTGTATTGAATAAAGTGTTTGTCAAGTTAAAACATTTCACCTTGATTTACTTTAATGATGATTCAACCCAAAAAGATTTATTTTTTGAAACATCCGCAACTGTATGAGAAGCACTGTAGGGATTTTTGTCAACACATTCATTTCCAAAACAGCATGTTTGTTGGGTCAAAGCTGAAAAGTAAATGAAACCGCCTATTGCAATTTTTAGTGGATGTCTGCACACTGGGATTCTGCCAAAAGCAAGTCCCAGTGGAGAAGGTGTTAAACAGAATTTGGACTGACTTAGTAGCAACAAGTCCTGCCGTTTTCCCCTGCTTCTTAGCGGTGTCATAGATCTTCCTGGCGTCAGTTCTCCTCTTCACCTCAGCCACATACACCTTACCATTTGAGATGCTGGAAATAAAGACAAATCAGAGCAGAAAGCATAAATATCTTGTTTGATAATTATCACACAGTCTAGTTCATACATCTATGATATACTGATGGCAAAACCACTTCTCGCTGGTTTATAAACATCCCATTCACAAAAAATTTCTCATAATTGCAACTTACATCTCACATTTGTCTCATAATGTGACTTTACACCTTACAGTTGTGACTTTTTCATTTGTTTCATAACGTGATTTTATCTGTTACAGCTGTGACTTTATAGTTAGTGACTTTGTTGCAGTTGTGACTATATCTCAAAATGTGACTTTATACAGTTTACATACACCCTGCAGAATCTGCAAAATGTTAATTATTTGACCAAAATAAAAGAAATCATGCAAAATGCATGTTATTTTTTATTTAGTACTGGCCTGAATATATGACCTGATATTTCACATAAAAGAAGTTTACATATAGCCCACAGTAGAAAATAGTTACATTTGGTTTTTTCAGAATGTTTCTGTGTATTTGAACCCTATCCAACAATGGCTATGTTTTTGAGATCCATCTTTTCACACTGAGGACAACTGAGGTACTCATACGCAACTATTAGAAGGTTCAAATGCTCACTGATGCTTCAGAGGGAAAAACAATGCATTAAGAGCCAGGGGTGTAAACTTTTGAACAGAATGGAGATGTGTGCATTTTACTCATTTTGCCTAAATATAATGTTTGTCTAATCTAGTACTGCCCTTCTAAAGCTACAGAAGATAGTTACATATTTCCCAGAAGACAAAATAAGTTAAATGTTCCCTGACCTTCAAATTCAACCTTCTGTAATAGTTGCATATGAGTCCCTCAGTTGTCCTCAGTGTGAAAAGATAGATCTCAAGATCATACAGTCATTGTTGGAAAGGGTTCAAATATACAAAAATGCTGAAAAAACAAAGAATTTGTGGGACCTGAAGGATTTTTCTGAACTAACTGTTCAGGACAAACAAGGGACTCATGAACAACTATCACTAAACATAAAAACAGCTGTGGATAATTCAGGTAACAACACAGTATTAAGAATCAAGCGTATGTAAACTTTTGAACAGGGTCATTTTTATAAATTCAACTATTATTTTCTCTTGTGGACTACATGTAAACATCTTTTATGTGACATAGCTTATTCAGGTCAGTATCAAAAAAACAAAAAAATAACATGCATTTTGTATGATCCCTCTTATTTGGTAAAACAATTAAAAAATTTTGTTGCAATTGTGACTCTCTCAAAATCTGACTTTATATCCCATGTACTGTAACTTTATCGCTCCTACAGAAATTGTGACTATTTCTTATAACTGCAATTTTATAACTAATGGCAGCTTTTTCTTGTAATTATGTCTTCATTTCTCACAATTCTAATTATATTTCTTAAAGGGATAGTTCACCCAGAGATGAAAATTCTATCATTAATTACTCACCCTCATGTATTTCCAAACCTGAAAGACCTTCATTCATCTTCCAAACACAAATTAGGACATTTAATTTGTACTTTTATTAAGATAGATATTTAATTAACTTGTGAACACGCATGAAAGACTGACAACGAAGAGAAAAAAATTGTTGAATAAAGTCATTAATTTAGTTTTCTTTGCACAGAAAAAGTAAAATTACAGTTAAACCACTAATGTCACATGGACTATTTTATTGATGTCTTTACCACTTTTCTGGCCCTTGAATGAGTTGTGTTGCTGTCTATGCAGCATCAGAAAGCTCTCAGATTTCATCAAAAATATCTTAATTTGTGTTCCGAAGATGAACAAAGGTCTTACGGGTTTGGAACGACATGAGGGTGAGTAATTTCTGGATGAACTATCCCTTTAATTAAAAACATTATCGTAGTGGAAATGGCTCGTGACAAAAATAAAATGTAATTTCCCTCACAAAATGCAGTTACTGAGTAACTCTTGCAATCACAGCAATTACAAAATCCCCTGAACTCTCAATTCAGGAACATTTCCCCTGCATAAACGCTCGGGAGTTCACCCACCCAAAGCTATCCATACTCTCTTTGTGTCTTTACATGAGGGTCAAAGAGAGAAAATGCTAAATCAAGGTCAGCCCCTATAAGCAAATACATTTAAATAAAAGTCAACAAGAACCAACCAAAATAAACCAGCAGCCTTGAAAAAGAGCTTGTTTGAATACGAGCAGGGTGAATGGACAGTTTAAGGCACAGTGGAAAATGAGGCGCCTGTATGTATGTGTGGCACTGAGAGGTCTGGGATGGCTGTACATGTGACACTGAACACAGAGCTCTCAGTCACAGTTGAACAAATGCTACTGCACGAAAGAAAGCCCTTTGAAAAAGTACAGAGCCTGATGGAAGTCTCTGTCTGTATTTGTGTGATTCTTTGAGGGTGTGTATATACGTCTGCAATGTACATTGAAATTTGAAGCCCTGCTTTGTTGACGGATACACGAGTGCATTCTTCACGCATGTGTGTGTATTTATGTGCACGTAAATGTGTGAGCGTGTGTACCTTGGCCATATGCCTTGGTAAACTCTGCTGAGTGAACAGAGCCAGTTCTCGTCACTTTCTCTATTAGCTTTCTGAGTTTTCTTGACAAAGCCTGCTATTCATCTACCCTCAACGTTCTTTGCTTTTGACCCACGTCCGCTTCCAAATCCAGCCCCTGTGTGCTTTATCAAGCTGTTATGGAGCCTTATTTGTGGGAAATTATTTGTATTTAACATTCATTTTTGGAAAAGATGTCTACAGAACTGTTACTCTGGGGAACAAATATGATTGCTTCACTAAGTCCTTCATGTTCATAATTTTTTTTTCCTGTCAATTTGCTGCTCCATTTGAGTATCTTTTCCAATGCGAGTTCCAGTCGGTGAGTCAGTGAGATGAACAGATCACTCCAATTTATGATAAATCATTTATAGTTCATGAACTAGACCATCTGACTAATTGACTTTAACTCAAAAAGAATGAATTGTTCATTCATTGGACACTGCTACTTTTTTCACGAATGTACCATGGAGGCCAGACACTGTGATTTTTGAATTAAATATAAGTTTGTCACACATAGCTATTATGTTGGACCCTGGACCACAAAACCAGTCATAAGGGTCCGTTTTTTTTTAAATTGAGATTTATGCATCATCTGAAAGCTGAATAAATAAGCTTTCCATTGATGTATGGTTTGTTGTTCATATTTGGCCGAGATACAACTATTTGTAAATCTCGAATCTGAGGGTGCAAAAAAATCAAAACTTTGAGATAATCGTCTTTAAAGTCTTGAAGTTCTTAGAAATGTATATTACTAATCAAAAAATAAGTTTTGATATATTTACAGTAGGAAATTTACAAAATATCTTTGTTTAATGTCCTAAATGAAAAATCGATCATTTTGACTCATACAATGTATTGTTGGCTATTGCTACAAATATACCTGTGCTACTGGTTTTGTGGTCCAGGGTCACATAAGGCTTCGAAGATTTAGAAAATAGTGTGTTACTTTCAGCATTGGGGTAACACATTACAAGTAATGCAAGTTACGAAATCAGATTACTTTTTCAAGTAACTAAAAAAATTTTTAATTGACAAGAAAATATCTGAGTTACTTTTTCATACAAGTAACACCATTTACTTTGTTTTCCCATGTATTGACTGATTTTTACTTTCAGTGTGAAAGGGGTTTTTTGTGAGTACTTTTTTGTGAGTAATGCAGTATTGTAATGCATTAACTTTAAAAGTAACTTTCCCCAACACTGGTCATTTTTATAATAATTTCATGGTGTTTTTGTGTTATTTTTAACAGCTTGAAAGTTTCCATTAATGTAACTGCCTTGAAAAGTACAACTGGTGTTATTAAAAATGTGTTTCTCACGTTTAACAAAAGAACAGAGAAAGAAGTAATTTTTGAAACCACATGTGGGTAACTAAATGATGACAGAACTTTTGAGTGAACATTTGAGTGAGTAATCTTTTAATTATTTCTGATCCAAGCATTAAAAAAAATCCCCTTTCCACATGAACAAATCATTAGTACAATTTTAAACCTGCTGTGTCTATTCAGGGAAACTTCAAACTTAAGCCAAGCGATACTCAATTTGCAGTTTCACTGCTTTTAAACAAATTCGACAGCCAGAATGACAAAGAGCATGGTGTGATTTTTGACTCACATGGTAAAGTTGGAAATAAATGCAGATGAAGATAAATCCACCTCAAAGGCCGCTTCTTTAGTAATGTGGAGTTGGTTCCACACAGCGCTCTCCACTGTGGTTACAGCATAGCGGGACAGTACAGAACATCGCACATGGTAGTCCGTCACCTTGAGCTAAAGGTACAACAAACACCAAAGTAATAGTTTCAGTTTTCTTATAATCTTGGCTTTAAAAAAGCTGTACACACGAACATGGATATTTGAAAGCTTGCTCTTGAACACTGAAAAAACATCAATTTAAAAACATGACTTTATTGAACAGTTTGTACGATTAGGGTCTGTGGACTTTTGAACTGATGTCACATTTCAGGATATAAAACATTTTAATCTGTTTGCTTGAATCTGATTCAGACCACATTGGTCTGGCTACAGAAAAGCCAGTCAATCTGAGAACTCTTTCATGCAACAGCGTAGTGCTACAAGAAACTAAATAATAACTTAATCATGCAAAACATTATTATTTAAGCCTGCTTATGCTCTGCTTTCTGTCCCCAGTGAGAGATTTGGACTGTTCTGGTCATATTGCTTCAAACATTCTCATGTGTTTTATAGGAATAAACATCTGGTTTCTAAGGCATCAAATTCATGTTTGTGCATATTTTTAAAATGAAAAGGAACTCATGGGTCAAAAGGCTAGACCACTATTTGGCACTTTATGGAATTTCACAATAAACCAAAGTAAAGAAAAAAAAACAAAAAACAAACAAACAAAAGCATTTATCGTAATATTTAAAGTTTAGAACAAAGCAAAAACATTTTTCTGTCATACTTACTGCTGGTTTTGCTGTTGAGGTCTGACGTCTCAGTCTCTAAAATGTACAAAATAACACGTGAGGCCTACAGCTATTTTTTTTAAAATCTCTGATCAGGTACTTTTACATTACATGTAATAAATGTATGCCACATAAAATTATCCACAAATTAATTCCAGCTAGGTGTTATAAATGTCACAGTGTATGCATCACAAAAACAGATCTTTGTTTTTAGTCATTCCTTAGTGGCACTCACCTTTAAGTATGAATACAAACTTCATATTATTCATATAAACTTCATTAACTACTTCACCAAAAACAGTTTACCTTTGAGGGGTAAATGTAAAAATAGTTTGAAACGCTCTCAGTATTCTCAGATGCCAGTGGTTTGGTCTTGATCTTACATTGAAATAGACTGAATCAAAGTTATTCATGAAAGGGGTGGAAGGGAACTAAATGTCAGTACTGTACACATGGTCACTGCAGGATTTTAGATGTTAACTTTACACATAATTCCAATAGATTACCACATCTCCTGTAAACACAAACAAAAAGCTAAATATGGAAAAGAATCCGTCTCTGCTCCTATAACTTTCAAGCACATTCTTTAAACGAAACTACTGTGTGACAGGTTTATTAAAACAAATTGTGAGGTAATAAAAGGACTGCGAACTAATGATAACGAAAAATTCTGTTTATGTGTATAGTATGTGCGAACAGTAATCTTCAAGGCCAGCATGATATCCTGACATCCTTCCTTTTCTTCATGTTTTCCTTATTTGACTCCATCAAATCCCAGAAGGAATGAAATAAGAAAGTCGTACAGAATAACAATTTAAATTTCTCACATAATTTGGAACCTAGTGGGAATCTTTATTACAACTTCAAGATTCCAGCGTAAGTCACAATAAAAACTACATCTTTAAGAACACACAATGTAGCTCACAGTAAGACTTATGAATACCAAAAGGATTGTAAACAGATGATATTTACCTATCTTCCATTTGGCTTAGTTCTAATGCATCCAAAAACAATATAAAAGGTTCTATGAACAGTATACAAAATTCTAAGAATTAACATTCCACTGGAACAGAAATTCTTAAATGTTGTGTGGTTCTTCAGTATGTGCGTTTTCGCGCGTAACTTGACGAGGCGCATTTTTAGTGTTTGTGTCAAGCAAAATGCCATCGGTCCCTCAAGACAAACTTTACATTTTACTTATCAGAGGAAAATCTCACAGAACAAATATTGAGTAAGTGTAAAATAATGAATAATACTACTATTACCAAGTACACATACCTGGAGAGGGACTGAATGCGCGTCCAAACGCGCACATCCGAAAGGAACAGTCAGTAGGATAAAAACAACAGCGGGAATAGTCAAATCCAGTTTAACATCCATGCTTTCAGATTGTGTGGGAAAGCCAAAACCACTGTTTTGCCCGTAAGACGAGTGCGCAAGGTCTTCCACTAACTTCACATTTTACGGCACAAAGTTGTTTATAAAAGAGGCAGTATTGCCCCCTCCCTTCCAAAGAGATCCTAAAAATGATACTGCGGCCACGATAATGCCATGAGAGAGATGGATGCTCATTTAGACTGAAAAAATAACTTTGTTATGATGACAAATGAGTTTCGATCAGGCGCAGGTATTTGTGGCTTTCAAGGACAGCTTTTCACGTGTGCATACTGGAAATTTCGCAGAGCCTTGCCACGGTTTTGGGGGGCACGAAAAACCACAAAACATTAACCCGTGAACGCCTACAATTTGGAAGACTGTGCCAGAAGCCCTTCAGTCGTTACATCATTGCTCTAAAACCGCATTACTGTCACTATATTTGCATACTGAATTTTTACTCTAGAAAACTCAGCAAGGATGGGGAAGGTTTTTGGAAAGGCTCTCATGAAAATAATAATAATAATGAATTGTGAAGAGTACAGTGGCTTGAGAATGCTCTTGTGTGATATTGTGACGACTAATATAGATTTATTTGTTTGGTTGCTGTCCATGGTGCTGTTAACTAACTGAATCATCCTTTGATTACTGTACTTTAAAAATGCATAAAAGGGTATTATTGCCCAGATCTTTCAATACAATTAAAATTAATAAAATAAAAGACTATTCACTTTCACACAATAGGGATTTTACCTGTTCTAACTAAACATTTTAAACTAAGAAAAGGTAAAAATAATCTTTAGCTGCAATATCCATTCCAACTTTTAACATTATGCCAATCTCATCAACAAAGTACTTGATTTTCACAGTTCAGTTTAAAAACCTAAAGTACAATCCAAAAGTCTGAAAGCCCTAGTGAAAAAAAATAATTTTCTAATTTAATACAAAATGTATATAATTTGCAAAGAAAATTCATATTATCCGCAAAATTTAAATGAAGAGTTGAATTGAAAAACAAACAAACAAAAAAAAAAAACAGATGTGGTCTCAGACTTTTGGATTCCACTTTTGTCTTTGTAAGCCTTGATAATCTTAATGGAAACACATGCTTACGCGCTTTTAAATTCCTTCCTCCCACCTTGTTACCCATTTACACAACCTATATGTAGATTAACTGTGCAAAAATGGCAAAATTAAGATTTGTTTGTGATTATAGATGTTCAGGTACAGTCTGTAGTGCTTCTTCTGGCATTCTTGCGACATTCACATTCTGAAATGCAAACAAGAAATCCCTTTTAGACACTGATCAGCTATTAAAAGTAATAATTCCATAGGGTTTTATGACTTACTGTGGGTCTGTCCCTGTGTGTGTTCACTGCTTGGATGTTTAAATAGAAGGATTCCACTTTGCATCCTGGAAGGAGGGTATAAAAACACGACATACGTGCGTATTATACAGTATGTAGCACTTTTTTTAATGGATAATGTAATATGGAAAAATCATGTAGTAGAAGGGTTGCATTCAATTAACTAAATATAATTTAGCAGATTAACACAACAATATGTTGTGGTTTTAATTAATATAGTAAAGGTGGTGGTACTGGTCAAAATGCTGCTAGCTACTTTTCATGCTGGGTTTATTTGATCATAATTGTTTCTCTAATATATCTACACAAACGTTCTCGCTCACTGAAAATAAGACAAGATTTTCCAAATTATACCCCAATCATAGACAGAGCCATGTTTGAAATAAAACCATAGCTGTGCCTACTCACCGTAAGCTAATGGAGTGAGTTTGAGAACAGTATGCAAAGGACATTTTAGATATGGTAGATCATCTGCGGAGAAATCATAGAAATATAAATTACATGGAAGATGCTATTACAGTGACAAAGTGCATTTCATAGCCCATGACAGTAACTGCTGGTTGTTTTTGGTTTAGACCTGCACTTTTGTCCAGAAAGTAGGCCAGTAGACAACGCATGACTGCCTGGTGGCAGATGACCAGCACATTCTCTTGTCTCTCAAGCTCCATTATGACTGGCTCTAGACGGTGTACCAAGTCTTCGTATGACTGCAGAACACAGAAAAGGACAAAACTCAAAAGGGTCAAAGTTTGTAAAAACAGTACATTTGTGAAATGTTATTACAATTTAAAACAACCGTTTTCAATTTGAATATGATTAAAAATGTGTGTGATGCGAAAGCTGAATTTTTAGCAGCTATTACTCAGTCTTCAGTGTCACATGATCCAAATATGTCGATTTGGTACTCTATTAATTTCTGTTGATGCTTAATATTAAGTAGTTATTTTTATTATTACCAATGTTGAAAGGTTTTTGATGCTTAATGATGCATTTTTTTATAATCATTGATGAATAATCAATCTATATGTTTCACTTTGCTCAATAAATAATACAAAAAAAATTCTTTGATGAATAAGAAGTATTTATTTGAAATAGAAATCTGGTGTAACTGAATGTCTAAATGTCTTTACTGTCACTTTTGATAAATTTAGTGCATCCTTTGTAAATAAAATTATTAATTTCTTACTTACCCCAAACATTTGAGTTAGTGTTCGTTTCCACAAAAATATTAAGCAGCAAAAAAAAAAGAGCAAATGAGCATATTAGAATGATTTCTGAAGGATCATGTGACACCGAAGACTGGAGTAATAGCTTCTGAAAATTCAGCTTTGCATTACAGGAATAAATTAGATTTTAAATGCATTAAAATGCAGTAAATAGTTCTTTTAGATTGCAATAATATTTCATAACATTACTGTATTTTTTCTAAAATAAATGCAGCCTTGATGAGTATAAGAGACTTCTTTTAAAAGAATTTTAAATATCATAATTATCCCAAATTACTGACCAGTAGTGTACTCATTTTAACATATTTGTGTTGTGTTCAGGACTCACTTCACCCTTTGGATATCGGTAACGGTACTTGTCCTGGTCTCTTAAGGCAAACTCTTCTGGATGGGTTGCCTGAATCTCCTCGTACGTCATCTCCTCACATACACCCTTAAAACGTACCAGAGTATAACTGTTATTCTTGAAATTTGCATTTCATGTGCATATACCTGTAATACAGAGCATGACTAACTTACCGCATCAATTTCATTCAGTGCCTTCCACTGCTCATACGGGACGCCCAGTGCCTCTGCTGTCTGTATGGTCCTCTTCATGTGGCTGGTCCACACCTTCAGGTCCTTGATGGATTGACCCCTGATAAACTCTGCAAGGGCCTTAGCGTACTACGCAACAAGACAGACACAAGTCTAGTCTAAATCTGTGCCAAAATCAAAATCTGTGTCAAATAACAAAAATGCATTTTTTTTTTAAATGTTAGAAATAAGGCTACATACATATTAATCCAGATATGTCTGAAAGCGCCTCGTTTTTCCTACATTTTGTTTTTTTAACTATACTAAGACCACCTTTTTGAAGACGCTCTCCCAAGTGATGAATGTGAAAATGCTATTTTTGCTTTGCAGTGTGACATTTACAATCTGTACAGTGTTCACCCTCAACAAGGATATACTTTGACCTTTTCACTTGTAAACTGATCCACTTTGATCAAGATTTTATTTTAAGTTTATGATCTCAATCACCTTTTGGCCCTGTGAAGAGAGGCCTGAGTCTCCACCGATTCTTCCCAGCAGGTTGAGGTCACTTTCTCCGTGGCGGCTCAGATAGATGGATCGTGGTGTGACGTGGATGTTCATGAGGTAATACACTATACGACTCTGAATGTGATCCTGGACGCGGTTCACGAGGTACCTGGATCCCACGTTAAAGATCTTAATGAAGGAGAGGTGCCTATGAAACACATGGAGAGGCAGAACGGAGGAAGTAAATTCACTGTTAAAAAAAAAAAAAAAAAAAAAAAAAAAAAAAGGCAACTGT
This sequence comes from Labeo catla, assembly GCA_012976165.1. Taxonomy (NCBI): domain Eukaryota; kingdom Metazoa; phylum Chordata; class Actinopteri; order Cypriniformes; family Cyprinidae; genus Labeo; species Labeo catla. The sequence goes on along the minus strand of VONZ01000407.1, from coordinate 19,562 downwards.
GGTTGCCAGAATTTTACCGTAAAAAATACCATAGCAACTTTTCTCACTTAAATTTACAGGTAAATACCGTAATTTCATGAACTGATATAATGTTAATGTACCAACCTACTGAAGTACTGAAATCTGTTTTGTACCTTTGTAATACACTGATAACCACCAAAAGCAGGTGGTGATGAGAAAGTCACATGATGAACCAAAGCTCATCACAAACAGCTTTTAAATATTAACATATATACAAGGTGCACAGTGTCATTCACACAAACACTAAACACCATCATGTTAACACACATGAAACTGAAATTCATTCATTTAACAACATTAGATGTAACATACAACTCTAATGTACAAAACTGCTAAGAAAAAAACTAAGAAGAAAGGGTTATTTAAACAAAAAAAAAACAAACAAAAAAAATGTAACGGGGAATTCTGGGAATGTCATTCACTGTAAATTTTACTGTCTTTTGCCATTAACCATTTAAAAAAAGTTTTTTACTGTAGCATTTTTACAGTTTTTTACCGTTAAATTCACTGTCATTTTTTACTGTGTGAGGTAAGTCCATAATAGTTGGAACTGATACACATAACATATTACATTTGAGACTTAAGCAGAAGTGTACCTGTCCTTTTCTTCGTCCAGGGGGACATAAGACATTTTGTAACAATCAATACGTTTTAGAAAGTCCACCAGCGCTTCCTCTTTGTCATAGTTTTCATAATCTGGGCTGCTCAGTTTTACTTGCTGTTAGAAACACAGAAATAATGATAAAATGTCATAAGATTTTCATAACATTTAAATATTTAACATGGAATCTTACCATTATATTTGCCTCAATGATTTCTGGGTCATCACAAACCGACTCAATGAAAAACACCTGGAGATAAACATTTTTATAAAAGGTTGGTTGATTAATTCTACATAAATTTTACAAAATATTAGAGTGTGACAACAGTATAACGTTTTCAAAATGCTGTAGTCTTTCCTTTAACAAACTTTTTTCCAATGTGTTGCAGTGTAGTATAGTGTTGTGATGTTAAGCCAAACATGCTGAATTAACTCAACATCTCTATATCGATAATCTAATAAATTATTCAGTTTATGTTACTGCATTAAAACAGTTTACTGACTTCTTTGTCTCAGGACTGCCACATTTTTATTCACTAGGGGAAAAGCTCTGGTTTAGATATTTTACATTAATTAATACATCAAATTATATCATATTTTTAACTGCACACTGAATTAGATCCAGACTGGAGAAGGTCTAGCAAAAATATAATTTATTATATAAACTACATGGTGCTAAAACTAGTACTTGTAGTTCATAACTATCATTTTAACAGCAATTATCATTTTTAATAAAATAACTTGGAAAGCTACAGTCTTTGAGTAACATCCTATGCATCACGCATCACATTGAATAAATGCACAGAAGATGTGAAGCACACTTTTAATAAAGCAGTCTGATTAATAAGCAAAACCCTGCACCTGCCTTATAGCCCTTCTCCTTGGCAAAACTGATGATGACTCCTCTTCTCTCCCTCGTGGTATTGGTGGCATCAAATACCTGTGAAGTGTATTTTTCAGAGATTGATTCGCCTCAATGACTGCTCGAGAATGATGAGAATCCCAGACTAAGCTGGTAAATGTTCAGCTGTATTGGGTGTAAAGTCAGACAGATTCATACAGAAGCTTGAAATGTTAAAAAGGATAATTGACCCAAAAATGAAAATTCTGTCATTAATTACTCACCCTCATGTCGTTCCAAACCAAGACCTTCATTTATGTTCTGAACACAAATTAAGATATTTTTTATTAAATCTGAGAGTTTTCTGACCCTGCATAGACAGCAACAATACTACCACGTTCAAGGACCAGAAAGGTAGTAAGGTAGGACTTAAGTCCTCTTCTGTGTCAGACTTCGACCTTCACGAGAGTATCATACAGGGTCAGAGAGCTCTTGGATTTCATCATAAATATCTTAATTTGTATTCTGAAGATGAACGAAGGTCTTACGGGTTTGGAACGACATGAGGATAAGTAATCAATGACAGAATTTTAATTTTTGGGTCAACTATCTCTTTCATTCATAGCTTGGACAGACAAGAATAACCATTATCCATTACATTCTTGACTCACTGCAACTTGTCCCTGCTCCTTAGTGAAGTAATTGGCAATGTCCTTAAGAGCATGGGAGGCGCAGGCTCTGAACACATAGTACACAGATATGTATTAAAGAAATTATGCATAATAAATAGATATGCATACAAGACAGGGTTCATAATTAAATAACATGTATTGTACCTGCGGATTTTCATGGCCTCTTCATTGTCTGGACGAAAAAATTCATAGTTCTTGTATGTCTGCACAGCCTCCCTTCGATACTGACCCAAATTGAAGACTGTAAAAAATGAGCAAAAAAGCAAAAACAAACAAAAAAAATTAATAATAAAATAAAATAAAAAAGAAAAACAAAACAGTTTGTTAGCAGATATTTATTCATATTTTTATTTAATATTAAAGTAAAATATTATACATATAGCAAATATTTGTATATAAATGTGTATATAAACTACCAGTCAAAAGAACAGAAAGATTTTTCATGTTTTAAAGAAGTCTCTTCTGCTCACCAAGCCTGCATTTATTTGATCAAAAGTACAGCAAAAACAGTAAAAATTTGTAATATTTTTACCATTTAAAATAACTGTTTTCTATTTGGATATATTTTAAAACGTAATTTATTCCTGTGATCAAAGCTAAATTTTCAGCATCATTACTTCAGTCTTCAGTGTCACATGATCCTTAAGAAATCATTCTAATATGCTGATTTGCTGTTCAAGAAACATTTCTTCCTCTTCTTCTTCTTATTATTATTATTTAAAACAGTTGAGTAAATTTTTTCAGGATTCTTTGATGAATAAAAAGATCCAATGGTTAGCATTTATCAGAAAAAGCTTTTGTAACATTATGCACTATACCGTTCAAAAGCTTGGAGTCAGTTTAATTTTTATTAGCATTATTATTATTATTATGGAAGGAAATGATGAAATGAATACTTTTATTTATCAAGGATGCTTTAAACTGATCAAAAGTGATAAGACATTTGTTACAAAATATTTCTATTTCAGATCAATTCTGTTATTCTAAACTTTCCATTTATCAAAGAAACCTGAAACTTTTCTACTCAGCTGTTTTCAAAATACTACTGCTACTACTATTACTACTACTACTAATAATAATAATAATGTTTTTTGAGCAGCAAATCAGAATATTAGAATAATTTCTGAAGGATCACTTGACTGGAGTAATGATGATAAAAATTCAGCTTTGAAATCACATATATCTTTAACTTTATAACATATACACTCACCTTGAGTTGGGACTCCAATCCAGTTTAGGTATCGGGTTAACTTTTTGGAGATGTAGGTCTTTCCCCTGGCTGGCAGACCAACCATTACAATCATTGTGGGACAGTTTGTAAACTGGGGTCGTGAGGCTGTGGACCAGTACAAAACATTGACATTAAAATTTGAATAAATGTTACTTACCTGGAGATGTTGGAGTAGGATATTATGTATGCATTCACAAGATAATGCTATGCAAAACTGATAATCTGTTTCATTCAAGAAAAATTAGAAAAAAAAAAAATGAACAGGTACAAGAAGAGGGCTATGTTAGCTTCAAAGAACATACAAGAACCCACTGATTTCTGCACTGAAAACTGTACATCTTCATCATCAGTTTGATGTGTGCTCTATACTAATTTGTACTGAGACAGCAGGGTTATTCAAATGACTTGGATGGCAGAGAATATGAAAACTACTAAAAGAACATCCCACAGTAACCAAGGAATCACATGACTCTTGAAGCCAACTCAAGGACTTAAGATTCCCCTTCATTCCGTTGCCACAACTGAAGAAACAAAGCGTTAAAAAACACAACTTGGTGCAACTTCAAGAAGCAATCAAATGTAGACAAAAGAGCAGGCAGGGCTGAAGTTCACAGCACCCTGGTTGATCATCTACAAGAGATTAACGCTCTTAATGCACCAGGAATTTTAGAGAAGAGGGAATAAACAAATAAAGAAAAAGGAAAGGCAGGTGAATTAAATTATCCCCTTACTTACAGCCTCTCCTCTGGCCTAGGGTACTGCCCATTCCTGGAACCCATATCTTGAGCAATGGTGTCTGTGTGAGCTCCTTCTGCTCCGTGGACATATCGTTAGGCCCTGCACGGCTGATTGTGTGTTTAGGAACTGAGAACACATGGCTGGGATCCCATCAACCCTGTTCCTGCTCAGGTCACCTGACTGAGGCGGGAAGAGTTGGGAGGCGAGACAGGGTTGGTGGAGAGACACAATCCTGGCTACCAATGGGTAATTGACTTAGTTAACCCTTTGGAGGCTTTGAGCCTCCAAATGTGCAAAATACAATCAAATTAGATTTGTTTTAATTGGCCCATATATTTTATATTTATATTTAATTGGCCTTTATCCAATTAGCTCACAGTATCTACCAGTGTTAGGAATGTTACTTTAAAAAGTAATTAGTTATAGTTACTAGTTACTTCTCACAAATAGTAACTGAGTTAGTAACTGAGTTACATCATTATAAAGGCACAGTTTTTTACATTTCTGAAAGTACATTTAGCATGAGTTAGTCAAGCATTATAATATGATATTATGATAATTTAGCATTAACCTTTAGCAGTTAGAACTTTAGTAATTAGAATAACCATGTATGAATTTGTCATGTTGACTGAACATAGGACTGGTGGTGGTGCTTAACATATTGTTTGTAATTTAGTGTTTCTATAAAAAAAGGGGAAAAAATCTAAAAATGATACTGATAAGACAAAACTACTACGAATTCTGCTACTAATAACAATATAAAACGCTCTAAGGATTAATGACTACTGGGTTCATGAATATTAATCACGTTATCTGCGTTCCTCCAACTGATTTGCTAAAATCAAAACAGGGACGATAACAAGTGAGCGCCAGCCAATGAGATTGCCGTTTGCGCATTAGTCCCGCCTACCATTGGAGAAACCGGCAGTTCTTAAAAGCTGAAGAATTCCAAAGGAACTTATTTCGAGTGGAAAATACAACAAAGAACATCGTTTACATGTAGCGAGTCAATTCTGCATGGTATAAGACTCGCTCTGTATCTTTCTTTGCGTGTGTGTGACACAAAGCGACGGCTAGTCGTGTGCCTTCACACTAGTTTACAGTTATACAAAATACAGGTACGCTGCGCATCCATTCAGATGAACTGAAAAATAAAATTATAATAATATTATAATAAATTATAGTAATGCCGCATTTTATTGTCAGTAACGGTAACGGCTTTGTAACGGGAGAAACATTAATTTGTTTGATTACTCGTTACTGAAAAAAATAATGCCGTTTATGTACAAAGTTGTTATTCCCCTCACTAGTATCTACAGTATGTGTTCTGTTCACAGCAAATAATTATACCTATAAGTTTTAATAACCATTCTAATTCTATGAAATAATTAAGTTCCAAAGTTTCAGTAGTTTACATGGACCAGTAATGGTATTATGTTCAGATTAATAGTGAAATAACCATTATCAGGGTTACCACATCTTCAAATTCTTCAAATTCAAGGACCTTTCAAGGACTTTCCAGTTCCATTCTTTGTAATCTTTGTTGAGCTGAATATATTGAAACGCCATTTTCCAGGCATCACGTTTCAGCGGTTTCAGCTTATTTTTGCAATGTTTCATGGTGGGTCTGTGAAACATTGAGGTACCATTGTAGTAGTTTCATGCAGTGTTGGGTGCAACTAGTTAATTTGTTACTGTAATTAAATAACTTTTCCCTTGAAAAGGATTACTCTTATTTTTTCTTTAATTTAATTACAGTTACTTCTTATGTAATTGAACTTTATACTGTGTAAAGACAGTAGAATTTTTTTTAAAGATCTATTTTTGCCTTTTATTGTGACAGGACAGATCAGAGTTGACAGGAAATGAAGTGGGAGAGAGGTGGGGTCAGGAAAGGTCCTCTAGTCGGCATTCGAACACGGGACGCACAGAGTGCAATGACGTTGTATGTCGGCGTGCTGCCCACAAGGCTATCGGCGCTGACACAGTAGAATATTTATATATAATACAATACCATAGTGGATTTAACATCACAATTTAAATGCACATAACTGACGTAAATCAACTAAGTTAGTATGCAAAGGCCACAAAGTGTTGGCAAAATAACACATCAGCTGACCGGAGGGAATAATATTTAATTTTTGGTTAGAAAACGTATTGCACAAAATAAATCAAAGCACTTTCCAGGACCCGTATCTATGTATGTTTATTTTCAAAAACTTTTTTCCTTTTTTTTCAGATTCACAAACTTTCAAGGGTTTCAAGGACCCGTGGGAACCCTGATTATGACTGTTAGTCATCCATTTAGTTCACACAGCTGTGGTGTAGTAGAGCACAATAAGGCCAAGATTAAATGTAGCTTGATCAGGATGTGGTAAGAAGATTACCAAGACTGCAGACAGACGTACGTCTGATTCTGCAGGTTGCTCCCTGATCTCAAGGTGTCATTTGATACCATGGCCTTAATAATGTAACATCTCCTCTGCAGAAGGCCTGTGCTGTATAGTTGCTAGATGGGAATATTGCACATGATTTAAGATGGGGCTGCTGTGATGTAGTGACATGACAGTGGGGTGCAGCACGCTGACAGGATGTTGATGTCATTACTTGCAAATAGATATAGATGCAAGTGTGATTACTCTTTATATGTAGCTAGTAATATAGTGCGCATTTGTGTTTGCACCACTAGTTAAATCACTAGTTTCTCACACTGCACTGGTGTGATCTTGGTTCACTCTTCTTCCACTGTCTTCCATAGTTTGTTAACTGTAGTGGGTTTCTTAGCCATAAATTTGTCACCAAGGTTTTTCCAGAGATTTTCAGTCAATTTAGATCAGGACTCTGACCAAGCCATTTCATTATTTCAGTGTTCTTAGCTTCAAGGAACTGCTTTACCTGTTTTGCAGTGTGATGGGGCATGTAGCTATATAAGAGCTCCAACTCTTGCTGGAGAAAACGTCCCCCAAACCATGAAACTTCCTCCTCCACCTTTAACTGACTTCTTTACACACTATGGCCTTTAGTTTTTCTTCAGTTTGACACTGAACAAAATGTTTCCCATCAGACCCAAATAAATTAAACTTGCTCTCATCACTAAAGTGAACTTTGCACCAGTTCTTCTGTCTACACAACATGCTCCTCAGCAAAGGTGCCTTTGATCCTCACTGCTGATGAGAGGCTTGGTCAGTCCAGATTTTGCTTTACGTCCGACCTCTCTTAGGCCGGGCATACACTCTGCAATTTCAGCATTGTTTTTCTTACCAGCTCTATGATGCAAAATCGCATATGATGTCAAGCCAAAGCTCAGGATTTACGTCCTCATACTATATGGTCTGATCGTCAAGCTGTGTCTTGACTGCTCACAGGCAAAATAAACACATGGGACCCTCCAAACCAGTAACTGTGTAGCCCCTATCGCTTTCATCCAAACCACACACTATGTAGGGCTGCCAATTCTGCATTTGTTCTGTGTCATTGTAGGTTGGTGGGTTGATTTGCTCGTTTGTGTTAAAACACAAAACATTATGCATTCTAGCTATGATAAAATCGTGGTAGATATATAGATATAGTTTTGTGAAGAATGGCCACTATGGTAGGAAAGGTTTTTAGTTGTGTTTATAATCAATATGCATAACGGTGACTGTTAAATATGTAGTTTAGGTATGGAATTTTTTTTTTTCAGTTTGATATGAGATATGGTCACCCACAATTGTTCAAGGATTGAAGTTTACTTTAAAGTTTTCGTGTGTTTATTTGTGTTTGTATAAAGATCATGTTGTGGTTTGTGTTTTCTGTTTACAAAAGCCTCAATAATATCTCAGGAAGCTTTCTGAAAAACAAGCAGGTGTAGCACGCACTCGCTGCTAATAGTGTGCACACCCTTGACTCTGATATCTGACACTTTTGCCCTGAGACAACTTCCTGGGTAACACATACCATGCACGGGACCACATGCGTTCCATGTGCTTTATATTGACTAAAGTTAATATTTTTATCTCCTGCTTCTATAGCAAATTTTAGCTCAATGTAGCAAACTGTACAACCAAATGTCACTAATACACCAGCCAAAATTAAAATCAACAACAATAAAAAAGCTCTGCCTTATTCTGACAGCTTATTCTGTGTGTGTAAATCTTAGCACTATCCATCTGTCGGTTCACACTCAATCAGTTCAGTTTTCACATTTTGAACTCACCAGCACTGTCACATCGGGTTCGTCTGTGGAACTCCTTTGGAAGTGTGTCCATCTTTAGGAAAACTATAGCAGATTAGTGTAAATGTCTGTCCGTGTCTTCTGTCCTGAGCGGTGTGATGTACTCATGCTCATCAGATGCTCATTTTAATGTAACTAAACGAGAGAAGCTTGTGCATTCTCTTCCCCCATCATCCCCCACCCTGATGACACGTAGACATATGATCTGTGCCGCCTGGCCTTGTCCTTTAATGTCTGCCAGACCAAGGGTTCACAAGCTCGGCAAGCACAGGCTGGTCACAACAACAGCAAAGGTTATGTATCTGGCTTTTAACCTTTATGCTTTGCACTAACCATGCACACACAGTTTTAGTTTACATGCACTAAACTGCTAGCCCACACTCTAAAAAAAGCTGGGTTAAAAAACAATTCAACGTGGGTTATTTGGCAACCCAGCACCAGGTAATATTTTGAATGGAACGCATGTTAGGTTATTTTGACCCAGCTGGTGGGTTAAATGATTTTACCCAACATGCTGGGTTGTTTTATTTAAGTCAACTATTGTTTAAAAATTATTATATTGCAGGCTTAAAATGGGCTGGAAATTAAAAATCAAACAGAATTATAGAGGCAACAACAATAATCAAAAAATGAACATTTATTATTGAGCAAGAATGTTCATAGACAAAAAATATAGGACAAATTTATTTGGGTGAACAGCATATATAGTTTACGATACTACATCCATTTAAACTTGTTTAACAACCATTTTAGAAATAAAAAATGGAGCATTTAAAAGTAGCATTTCAATTTAAATGTATTTGACCGTTCTCTGTAATCACTTTTCACCAAAATAGTGTTAATTCTCGTGCTGGTGTGTCGCCAAAATTGTAGACGGTGATGGGCTGCTCTTCGCCGGGGGGAAGCTTCAGACCACCGCCTCGCATTTCACTCGTAGTTGAAAGATGTTGTGACTGACTCCATATAAAAAATGACATTAAAAATGACAGCCCTGGAGACTTGTCAATACATAGAAAAGATGGCATCGATTTTACCTTATACCAATTTGAGCCGGAGTCTGACGATGAAACGGTTGAAGTGGCTGGTCGACAAGTTAGCACGGACTACTGTGGAAAGTGCTCGCAATTTGCTTATGTAAGCGAACCGGGCACACCTCTACGTTGTAAACTTCAACATTGTATAATGCATTAAGCGGCTTTCACACCGAACACGGAAAGCAACTTTAAGCGCGGCTTGCGCGACAGTGGTGCTCTCTGCTGCGCGTGCACTTTTGACGACAGAGAAACAAGCCATGGAATTCTTTTAATAGGAATAATAATAGCTAATAATGGTCATAAAATCTGATAGCCAGCATGACTAGGGATGCCTGATATCACTGCCATATCAGTTGTCTTTAACTGGTATCTGTTTATATTGCATATACCAGCAAATAATGAATATTTAATTCTGCATACTAATTTTCACCATTTCCCTATTTAGATTATCATTGTTGCTGTTGTTGTTGGTGTAGTGAGAAGTCGGAGTGAGGAGATGGGGTGGTGGAGGGATGCTGATAAACCGTCAAAAGGATAAAGGTAAGCCAGCTGTATTTGAATCTACAGCGTTGATTAACTTGAGCAGACTCCTGTTGTGTTAATTAGGCTAGGTATCTGACGCGCTCCTCCCGAACCTTGTTAATAAATCATATAGTGTGGAATTTTAATATCGGCCAATAGCATGACATTAGTTGACTTGCTTGTCAGTATCTGCAGAAATTTTAATACTGATGCATCACTGCATCCCTAAAGCAAGATGTATTTATTTGACAGCCATGAAATTTAATGGGAACCGTTAAAAATAATGTTTCTCCAAAAGTTTTAGAAAACAAAGACACAGTGACAACAATGGCAAGAGTTTCCTCAATATTTATTGCTTTGACAATTAACTTGATCTTAAGATCATCAATGGTCTATCTATCCATCTATCTATCATGCATAGTATTGCATAGTTTTGGGTTAAAAACAAAAACATGTTAACTGCAACAGTCACGAGTCACAAAAATGTCTCACTCTAAAGATGTTACAGGAAGTGAGTGACGAGAGGCGAGCGGATCCATTTGCGAGCTTTTATTGAATCGACAAGGCAAAGGCATGGTCAGGCAGGCAGGGTCAGAACAATTGCAAGCAGGTATATTAGGGCGATGCACAATAGAAGTCCGTGAGTCAGGCGTGGGTCGATCCGTGGTGAACATAATCCATAAAGGGGGCTGAGCGAAGGGAGTGATCCGTAAACACGAGCGAGGGTACAAAAGGCAGGCGGCTAGACAGACGAGAACGAGAAGACCAGGCGATAGAACTAAACACTAGGAACACGGAAACTAGGAAAGCTAACAATGGAAGATAACAACACTAACAACAATCCGTGAAGTGCACTGGGGAGGACCGGGGCTTTATAGAACGCCTGATTGGTCACGGGGGCTGACGCAATCAGTGCGGTGGAGGATGGGAGATGCAGTCCGGAGTGTGGTGCAACAGTCAGAGTGTGTAGGTGAGGTGAGAGTGACATCTGGTGGTGAGCGGACAACGGGACACCGACCAGATTCGTGACATAGCCCCCCCCCAAGGAGCGGCTTCCAGACGCTCGAAGGGAACAACAGTCCAGGGGAGCGGTGGGGTGGGAGCGAGACAGGGCGAGGGCTGGAGGGCCAGGTCCATGTGAAGGGCCCAGTGATCGAGGCAGGACCGACAGAGCAGGTACCCTCCAGGGCGGGCCGGAGGCGGAGCAGGAGGCGCAGGAGCCCTCCAGGCGGAGCAGGAGGCCCCTCCAGGAGGCGCGGAGCAGGAGGCCCTCCAGGGTGGAGCAGCAGGAACCCCAAGACAGCCCTCCGAGGCGAGCAGGAGGGCCAGGAGGCTAGCAGGAGGGCACAGCGGCGGTTCAGAAATGAGACCAGATGGGACCTCTGGAACGGACTTGAGACCAGACAGGACCTCTGGAGCAGGCTTGAGATCAGACGGGAGCTCAGGGGCAGACTTATGAACAGACGTGACCTCAGGAGCACAGTGTGCAGACCACACACACCAAATGGCAACCGCCATTACGGGAAGAGCAGTGGCGGGTGGCAGGACCTCTTTAAAGGTGGGTCTAGAAGGTATTGACGCCATTGGGATGTTCGCTGCTCTCACTGATACTAGTGGTGGGTCCAGCATGCCGGCCATCCTGATAGGCCGTGATTTTGGGATGTCAGACGAGGCATGGCACGGCTCTGGAAGGTCAGACGAGACGTGACTTGGCTCTTGACAAATAGACGAGACATGACGAGGCACTGGGAGGTCTGATGAAACATGGGCAGGCTCTGGGCCTCAAGGGTCATCATCGTGTGGTTTGCATGTTTGCTGTTCACAAAAACCTCAATTATGTCTAAGGAAGCTTTCGTAAAAACAAGCAGGTGTAGCGTGCACTCACTGCTGATAGTGTGCACTTGACACTTTCGCCCTGAGGTAACTTTCTGGGTGACACATAAAAAATATATATAAACAAATATACAAACATAACACATTTCTACAATCTATGTTAAAGTAATGGGGATAATTTTGTTTCAGAATGTAGTTTTAATGTTGGACATCAAGTTGTGAGACAACACAATACCAAAATCGTTAAATCACAAAAAGGAATGGTCAAAATTCTTTAGACTTCAATAAAATACTTAGTTAAAATGTCTTGTTGCAGATAAGAACCCATATTTTTTGTATTTAATATATCTTCAACTTGCATCTCAGCTTATCTATCTATCTATTTGTCTAGTCAGTCTTGAGGAAATTTCAGCTCTTTCAGTTTTGCTTCTACTTTACCACATGTCAGTCATATAAGATTGCTTGGTGTATGTCATATCTTAATGTGGGCACTGTGGGCACGTTGCAGATAAGAACCCATAATTTTTGTATTTAGTATATCTTCAGCTTGCATCTGTCTATCTATACTGACCATGCACATGCTAGAGTTTCAGAAGCTTCTGTTTAGATATATGGACTTATTGTGAGAAAACCAGGGGATATAATTGTTCTGTTCTTCAGACATCACGAGACATTATAGTTATCACTGACCTTTTCATATGCGTTTAGTTGGTCACATAGCAGGAAACTGCTGCTTTTGGGTGTTTTCAAACCCTCTACAGAATACAGGGTATAAATTACATCTGTGAACAAAGAGCTGGGGCTTCTTCTCTTTTCTGCTCTGAAGCTCACAGTCTAGCCTAGACCTTCTTCTATAGACTTAACCTTCTCAGATTTGTAAGACTTATATGATTGATACAATTTATAGATTACTTAGATTTATATTAACTTAATTTGATTTGGACTGATTAAGAATGATCTTTATTGAGTTATGCAATTGTGTCATGCAATTTATTTGTGAAATGATTGGACTGAACATTCTTATTGAAACTTAATTTTACTTTCTCGTTTTTAAGTTATGATTAATTCTGTTACTCATTTGCATTTCTGAAACCTTTTGAATAAATTTGTAACTTCTCCAACCCACCCATCTGACGTGGATTCGATTTTGCATCAGTTTTTGGAGGCACCACTGGGATCCGTTTACTATTGTTGATGCTCTGCAAGGCAAAATAGAAAGAGGTGAGTATGTCTTCTATTTTTTTGTGAGTTTTCTGTTCTAAAGAGTCGTCGAGGCTAAGAACTATATCTTGCAGACCCAGAATCATTCATTATTCCTGAACCGCGGCAGGAGAGTGATTTCTGAGGTGGGCGGTGGTTTAACCATGTAACAATTGGGCACGCTCGTGGTGGGGAATGGCGATTCGTGGCATTAAATGTGTTGTACACTGTTCAGGGGTTACTGCAGTGTGAATAAATATCTGTGTTGCACACTGTTCAGGGTTTACTGTGGTGTGTAGCAAGCGCCATTTAGGGTTCCCTATGGCGCAAACAGTATTTTGAGACAGACGCTGGACGGGTTTACTTCAGCAGGCTGGTCGGATCTGAAGCCGTTCTCATTGGATATAGGTTCGGGGGTTAGACTCGACGATTCTGCGGTTAAATTCTGCTAAATAAACGTTAGACGGATGAATAAAGAAATAGAATAAAGAAAGTAAAATACAATATCGCCCAGAGAAGAAGGAAATTGCTCTTTTATTGACCATGTGGTGGCCATCTGCCGCATGGCAGACAGCCGGAATGGAGCCGAATCCAACGCTCGTCCCCTCGTCGACTGTGGATCTAGGCAGGTCAAACGGTCCCTCTCCTCTGGGCTGCCCTTCTCAGGAATGCTTTGAAGCCTGACAAGGGTTCCTTGTGGCCTGTGGACGGGCTGGTGGTCCCACCTTCCTGCGAGAGCTAGACTGCTGGGCGGGTCTGGCTGCAGGACCAGTTTGCTGCGGGGCCTGAGCTGCTCTTGCAGGGGGCCTCCCTCGGCGTGGAGCAGGTGGAGGCTGCTGCCTCGGCGGAGCTGGGCTGGCACTCGCTGCACGTCGAGGCAGGATGTATTTGATGGCCTCCGTTTGCTTTTTTACAGGACATCGTCCTCCCCAGCGCCTGCGCTGTGACCTTCGTAGCTCAGAGAGCATAGTCGGTCAGGACGGACGCAGCTTGTCCAGAAGCCGTGTAAGCCTTCACTACGGGAGCCGAAAAGAACTTACAAGCCCTGGACGGGAGCCTCGGGCGGCCCCTTGGATGCATCGCAACCACTCTCTCGAGGGTGGTGAGGGAGGAGGAGTTAGTATATCGTGTTCGGGCCTTCCACAATTTTGTTAACTCCTCATGCACTTCGGGGAAAAATGGTACTGGGAACGAGCGTGGCCTGGAGTCACGGTTGTTACCTAGAAACCAATCATCCAGCCTCGAAGGCTCAGGGCGGGGCGGGGCAACCCACTCCAGCCCGATCTCCTTGGCTGCCCGTTGAAGTGTGGCGGCCATTTCAGCGTCTGCCACCGACTAAAACTCAGCCGCCGAAGAGGCGAATTCAGAAGAGGCGTCAGCTTCAGATGCCTCATGCCCTCCCTCCAATGCTGCAGAATTCCCCTCCTCCTCAGCAGGAGCTCTGAATAAAAGATCCAGTCCGTACTGAGACGAACTTTCAAAATCATCCAGAAGCTCGACTGGTGAGCACACAGGGTGAACGGTTTGCAAGGCGGTACCCTGCGTAACGTCACTCATTTCCCCTCCCTCTTTTCCAACGCAGATCGCTGTGGCCTCGTACCCAGAAGTAGAAGGACCAAACGGGAAGCAGATGGAGTGAGCCGCGGCTTCTTAACAAAGAACGTGGCTCTCGAGAGGAGTGTACTCAAGGGCATTTCCTCGCAAGCCTGACAATTACCCTTAGTGAGCGCTGCGTCAGCATGTTCATGGCCTCATGGCATTCATGCTCATGTTCAACACAGCGATCATGCCGATCATTAAAGAAAAGGTGGAAACCGCAACCAGGAGGACACAGACAGAAAGGCATTATGTAAACACACAATCTGTACGGTGTAGCTCTTTTAGAGAAAATTTGCTCTTTCAGAGGAGAATCTTCTCTTGTTGATCGCCGTCGAAGCACCCAGGGGACTCTCACAAGATCCAACGATGAAGAGGTGAATGATGCCCCTTCTCACACAGAGAGGCTGCATTCGGCTCCGAAAAACAGAACAAGTAAGCAGATCCTATGCTGCCCTATTTATACCCAGATGTCCGGGGCATGGCCAGCTATGCAAAATCTGCACACCTAATTTCATTGGCCTTATCTCAACGTTTTCAGAGGTGTTTGGGCTCTCAAGTGCAGCCCCTAGTGTCATCACTCGACACAACGTCGGAGTGAACAACAGAGAGGGAACCACAGGATATGATTGTTCTGTTCTTCAGACATCACAAGACATTATAGTCATCACTGACCTTTTCATATGTGTAATCACACCAGCCCAGGACCTCCACGTCCAGCATCTTCACCTCCAAGATCGTCTAAAACCAGCCACCCGGACAGCTGCTGCAACAATCGGTTGGCATAACCAAAGAATTTCTGCACAAACTGTCAGAAACCATCTCAGGGAAGCTCATCTGCATGCTCGTCGTCCTCATTGGTGTCTCAACCTGACTGCAGTTCGTCATCGTAACCGACTCGAGTGGGTAAATGCTCACATTCGATGGCGTCTGACACTTTGGTGAGGTGTTCTCTTTACGGATGAATCCCGGTTTTCACTTTACAGGGCAGATGGCAGACAGCATATATGGCCTCGTGTGGGTGAGCGGTTTGCTGATGTCAACGTTATGGATCGAGTGGCCCATGGTGGCGGTGGGGTTATGGTATGGGCAGGCGTATGTTATGGACAACGAACACAGGTGCATTTTATTTATGGCATTTTGAATGCACAGAGATACAGTGGCAAGATTCTGAGGCCCACTGTTGTGCCATTCATCCACGACCATCACCTCATGTTGCAGCATGATAACAGGCCACAATCAACAACCTGATTAACTCTATGCGAAGGAGATGTGTTGCACTGCATGAGGCAAATGGTGGTCACACCAGATACTGACTGGTTTTCGGACCCGGGGTTCATCGCTGGTGGAAAACTGTTCATCGCTGGTGGAGTTTATGTTTGTGAAGTGTCGGCCGTTCTATCTGCCGCGGGAGTTCACTGCCATTGTTATTGTCGCGGTTTACATTCTACCTTGTACAAACGCTAAGGATACGAGCTGTACAGCGTCATCAGCGAACAACCTGCAACTTGCCTGTGACTTCAACCACACAAACTTAAAGTCAGTTTTGGCAAAGTTCTACCAACATGTGAACTTTGCAACAAGGGGAAACAACACGCTGGACTTGGTTTACACAACAGAAAAAAATGCGTACAAAGCTGAACCCCTGCCCCCACCTTGGTTACTTGGACCACATCTCTGTTATGCTAATCCCAGCATTCAGACCACTACTCAAACTTACCAAACCGGTTCAAAAACAGATCACAGTATGGCCAGATGATGCCACTTCAACACTACAGGACTGCTTTCAGTACACAGACTGGAACATGTTCAGAGAGGCGGCCACCTACAACAATCACACAGACCTGCATGAGTACACTGAAACTGTGACTGCTTACATCAAAAAGTGCATTGATGATGTGACAGTCACCAAAACCATCACCACACATGCAAACCAGAAGCCGTGGATGACAGCAGAGGTTTGTGGGATGCTAAAGACCAGAGATGATATATTCAGATCAGGAGACAAAGCAGCCCTAAAAACAGCAAAAGCCAATCTGTTCCATGGCATCAAGCAAGCAAAATGCTTGTATGCACAAAAAATAAATAATCACTTTACTGACAGCAAAGACACACAGAATTTGTGGCAAGCCATTCAGACTATCACTGATTACAAGCCCCTGTCACAGGCCTGTGATGACGACATATCCCTTCCAGACGCACTCAATGAGTTCGATGAACGGTTTGAAATGCAGAATGACACTCCTGCACAAAAACTACCCACACCTCCCAACAACCAGGCACTCTGTCTGTCTCTAGCCGACGTAAGGAAGACTCTATCCAGGGTTAACCCACGGAAGGCTGCGGGCCCTGACAACATACCTGGCCGTGTACTGAGGGACTGTGCTGCACAGCTGATGGATGTCCTAACAGATATCTTCAACACCTCACTGAGCCAGGCAGTCGTCCCCATGTGTCTCAAATCCACCTCCATAATTCCAGTACCAAAGAAGTCCCCTGTGTCCTGTCTGAATGACCATCCCATAGCACTGACTCCAATCATGATGAAGTGCTTTGAGGGGTTAGTTATGCACAATATTAAAACCAGCCTCCCCAACACACTCGATCCGTTCCAGTTTGCATACCATCCAAACCGCTCCACGGACGATGCTATTTCCTCCACCCTACACCTGGCTCTTACTCTCTTAGAAAACAAAGACTCTTATGTTAGAATGCTGTTCATTGACTTCAGCTCAGCATTCAATACAATAATCCCACAACAGCTCATGAACAAACTAAACCTTCTGGGCCTAAACACCTCCCTCTGCAATTGGATCTTGGACTTTGTAACTGGAAGATCTCAGTCAGTCTGTGTCGGCTGCAACACCTCCAGCACTACCACACTGAGCACAGGTGCCCCACAGGGCTGTGTGCTCAGCCCACTGCTCTTTACGCTGCTGACCCACGACTGCACTGCCAAGTTCAGCTCCAACCACATCATCAAGTTTGCTGATTACACAATGGTGGTAGGACTCATCAGCATGAAACACCCTACAGAGAGGAAGTGGCGCAACTGGTTGAATGGTGTGGTGCAAACAACCTGTTCCTCAATGTGAGTAAGACTAAGGAGGTTTTGATGGACTTCAGGAGGAACTCTGTTGACCACCCCCCCACCTGACCATCAACAGCCCGCTGTGGAGAGAGTCAGCAGCACTAAATTCCTGGGGGTGCACATCACAGAGGATCTCACCTGGACCAACAACACCACGTCACTCTCCAAGAAGGCAGAACAGCGCCTACACTTTCTCCACTGGCTGAAAAGGGCAAGTCTCCTTCCACTCATCCTCGCCACATTCTACAGCGGAACCATTGAGAGTGTGCTGACCAGCTGCATCACTGTCTAGTACAGGAACTGCAGTGCTGCTGTCCGCAAGACCCTACGACGCACAGTGAACACAGCCGCAAAGATCATCGGTACCCTTCTCCCCTTCCTTCTGGACATTTTCCTTGCATGATGCTCCGGTAAAACCACCAGTATCGTGAAGGACCACACCCATCCCTCCCATTATCTCTTCCAGCTCCTGCCATCAGGAAGACGCTACAGGAGCATCACAGGCCGCTCTGCAAGACTGCTCAACAGCTTTTTCCCCCAGGCTGTGAGAGCCCTTAATTCCAAACACCTCACCCCCCTCTGAAACCTTATCTACAATGTAAACTGTTGAAAAACTCAAAACACGGTGCAATTCTGAGTGTGCTACACACAGGTGAGTGGGCTAGACAAACCACAGCATTCTTCATCTCTATATGCACCAGACACTTTCCTATAAACACTACATGTTACACAGAAAACATTGTACACCTCTGAGTGTGCTACATACAAGTGAGTGGGCTAGACAAACCACCTGTAGAAACTCTTTTCTCTCTGTATGCACCAGACACTTTCTTATTAACACTTCATGTTACAAGGACCTAATAAGGACTAAACAAACGTTCACTTGTCAATGCACCACAAATCATATTGCACTATTTGCTTCTTAACCTTTAAACACCTCTTCTGCACATTATCATGCACAGTTATTATGTAAAGTACTTGTATAGTCTGTCTTGGGTTATGTGTATGTATAGTCAATTATTTATAGTATATGTATAGTTACATGTATAGGTTTAAAAAATTGTTTCTACGTCTAGTGTATGTACGTTCATATTTATGTTTATTTATGTAGCACCGTGGTCCTGCGAGACACGACATTTCATTCCACTGTATGTCCACACATGTAGCGGAATGACAATAAAGCTCGACTTGACTTTACTTGACTACAGTAAAACTGCACATTTTAGAGTGGCCTTTTATTGTGGCCAGCCTAAGGCATACCTGTGTACTATATTTCTTTGTTTTGTTTACTTTGATGTTTTTATGTGATATTTTTGCTTGTAGAAAGATCAAGGGTCATCATCTTGAGGTTTGCATGTTTTCTGTTCACAAAAACCTCAATTATGTCTCAGGAAGCTTTCAGCAAGTAGGTGTAGCGTGCACTCACTGCTGATAGTGTGCACTTGACACTTCCGCCCTGAGATAACTTTCTGGGTGACACATAAAAAAATATATATAAACAAATATACAAAACATAACACATGTTTACAATCTGCGTTAAAGTAATGGGGATAATTTTGTTTCAGAATGCAGTTTTAATGTTGCAAGTGGTGACACAACACAATACCAAAATTGATAAATCACACAAAGGAATGGTCAAAATTCTTTAAACTTTTTCTTTAAACTTTAATATAATACTTGTTGCAGAAAAGAACACACATTTTTTTGTATTTAATATATCTTCAACTTGCATCTATCTATCATCAGATTGGCGGGCTCGTCTGCACTTCATAAGCAATTCATTGCTGTTAAAGAGGTAAACCAGTGGGTTGATGGCACTATTCATGCATGCCAAACCATTACCAACTTGGTTTACGATGTACACATTAGAATACTATTTCAGACACACCTGGCCTATTTTGAAGATTCAAGTTGCCAGGTTTAAATTTCTAAAAACGTGATAAGGAATA